>PVHP010010410.1:0-47532 GCA_004024765.1 Zapus hudsonius
GTAATATTTACTAATACAATGTACCTAATTTTGGACAATAAAAATATCAAAAGAAAATAAAAAAGAAAATGGAGTCAAGAGAGACAAATACATAAGAGTATGTCTTTAAGAAAAATGTGTGTTGTGTTCACAGTGCTAAGAAGGTATCAGAAAAGTCTACCAACACATCATTGTGAAAATTATGGTGAACACAGAGATGAATGAAGAAAATCAAATGAACTTTAAGAGACTAAATTTTCTCAACTTTCCCCAGTGAATTGTGCCATGCTGTCAGACATTAGTGAAAATGTGCTCAGGCTTCCAAACCTTTCCACGGTGTTGAACTTATGCTTCTTTTTTAGGCATCTGCAGAAATCTCAGAAATCATATGTATCAGGAATGAATAACCAATTGTAAAAGTATGTCAGGCCAGAAATATTGCAGTTCATTGTATTGTGGGCTTGCTTATGGTCTTGCAAAAGTTAAATCTTCCCTGGAATGTTCTACTGCAGTGGATCAAAGCACAGATATAAATAATCCCACCCAGTTAGCTATATTTATTCATGACGCCAAACAGAATTTTGATGTGACCAAAAAAACTTTTGGGCCAAATGCCCGTGATAGGAATAACATCAGGAAATGACTTGTTTTTGTGTGTTCAAAAAAAAATTATGCACATTGAACTATTCAAAATTCATCGTCAATGCTACAGACACTTCCTTGCTGCAATTAGTGCTACCCAAACGTAATTCAAAGCAGGAACACATTCCTGGGAAATGGAACATGAGCTTGACCATGGACCATTATGCTCAAAGTAGGATGGGGGGGGGCAGCTGTTATCATTTGGACCCTGAACCACAAAAAGTGATGGTATCATGGAGCTGATGAGACTTTCTTTTTTTTAATTATTCAAAGAAATCTACTTGCTTTTGGCATCCAAAGATAACCTTGAGCCTCAGTTCGTACATCAAAACTGGAGTTGATTTTAATTACCATCATGGCCAATTCAAACCTTAAATGTTCAAATACACGTATACCTAGAGAAACACTGAGTGAGGCTGAGTAATGGGCATTAAAATAGCTCCCCAGGAAGGGTAAGCTCTAATTTCATATATGCAGGAGAGTGGATGTCGCTCACAATGTCTTCTGGTATATTTTACAAAGCGATCATCAGGTGACAGGAACTTTCAGACCCGTTATAATTTTATGAGGTCACCGTCATATATGTCATATATGTGATCTGTTGTGGACCAAAGACATAGGACAGTCAGCACATGTTGTATTTTTATTTTTTAAACTTTTTGTTGTTAATAATTAGATACATTGTATAAGCAACTCTGTGATGGTACCCCAGTTTCCCTCCTTCCTGTCTCCACCTGGCTGAGACCCTCCTCAGCGGGATTGCTGGAATGGTCCATGGGATGGGGAGTTATGAATTGTACAAGAAGTAGCCAGTTTCTGATGGGCACAATGTCTCTGGATATTCTCCCCCACTATGGCTCTTACAATCTTTCCACCCCCCTCTACTGCTTGGTTCCCTGAGTCATGGTGGATGAGTTTTAAGTCTGATTTATTGTTGAGATCTTAAGAGTCTCTGGGTTTCTGCTTTGGGCTATCCTGGATATCTGTCTAAATTACTCTTTCATAGGTTATCTGACTTACAGTTATAACTTTGTTTTATTTTTTTTGAAGTGTGAAAATGTTTTCCCCAAGCTAATATATCGTCATGTTATTTGTTTGCTTCATGCCTTGCTCATTTATGAAAGCTACATGACTCCTTCAAGCTTCCTCATAGTCTTAGCCACTGTTTATATCTCCAGATAGACCTTCTCTTCTGCCTCTTAGATATCAGTACTTTGCAGGAAGAGTGTCATCACTTATTTTTTAAAAAAAAACAGTAATTTTTGCACTAATTCTGGGAAAAAAATAGCAAGATGCTTTTGAACCACTCCTATCAAAGCACTTAGAAACCTGTGAGGACTTAGAAACCAGTAATAAAACCAAAAGAGAGAAATTAGAAGCTTATTTGTGAGCTTCAGAATTTTTGGAAATCTGAAGTAAAAGATAACTTTATCCACAGGTGAATATATGGTCTGCTTAAAAGTGACTCTCTTTCCTGATTAAAAAAAAAGGGGGGGGTTAGTTATTTATTTTAATGTAAAATAATTTATTATTCTTTTTGACATTAAGAATAGTAGGTGTTAACTGAAGAGAATTTGGATAGATATTTACAAAGAACTAAAGTCACCACTATCATAGCATCCATGAGGAAGTGCAGGGAGCCAGGACGATTGCCATTACAAGATGGTGCCCACTTCCTTGCAGCTAAGTGGTAAACAACTCCATATTAGGCAATGCTTTGGTGAGAGATGCGCCTCTGGCTTTGAGGAGCTCGCCGCAACTGGAGCTCGCCACAAGGAAGATAGCTAATATTTGGATAATATTACTTTCTAGGGTTTTTTTCAATGCTAATATTTTGAGCACATATTTTAAAATCTACAGATCATTAACGAAGATTGGATTTATGTCAACCTATTTTGTAATTCATATTATCTAGTAAGAAATACACTGTCCATATCTTATTTTCCACAACTAATATTTTATTTTGTTTGTGAGAGTTTTTTTCTTATAAAAATATTTTATTCTGTTTGGGAGGTTTGTTCTTATATTTTATTTTGCTTGGGACATTTGTTATCATGTATAAAGTTTAGTACTTTACTAAAAAATCTCACATTGTTCTTGAAAATCCTCGTCTACAGTTCACCAGGTAATGTTTAGAAAATTACTCATTGGACACCTAAATGTATGAGTAATATTAAGTTTAGCAAAAATTTTAAAAAATAAATAAAAATAAAAAAGATTAGCACCACTGTTTAACATATGCAAATAAACTCATGATAAATAATCAATATTTTTAGGTATCTATAAAACATCACATTCAAACCCCCTCAAAACTAAATTGAGGATTTGCTTTAGGTATATCAATTTATATCATAGCATCTTTAATCATTCATACTGATCCCAAATCTGCATGTAGCTCACCAGACATACCTCCTTTGCCATCACTGGATGTGTCTAATTATCCTCACAATAGCTCTGTCTTTCTTTTGGGAGACATTGTCTAGCTTTATTTATTCTCACACAGTGGTTCTGCAGAGTTCTCTTCCAAAGACTCCATGCCATTCAGTCCTTTGCCCTCATAGGTACAGAAGCCCAGATGGAATCTTCACTCCAATCTGGCCCCCGCTCTGCTCCCACAGTAACATTGACCTCACTGTTTTTTTTATTGTCCATAATGAGTTACATTGTTTAGTGGGCCAACCATGAGTTGTTATCCCCAATTCCCCATTGCCCCCCTTCCCCATTCCCAGTCAGCTGGATATCCTCCTCCATGGGCCGTCTGTATCAGTCTTTGTGGTAGGGGACCATGCCCAGTCTTCAGCTGGGTTCTCATGACCCAAGTGTGATCACACTGTTTTTGACAAGGCACACCATGAAGGTTGTGCTCTGCAGACTGTCATAGGACTCCTGGAGTCCAATTCCTCCTGAACGCTCACAGATCTAAGACCTGTTACTTCCAGCCATGTTTATTTCCAGTAGATTACTTACAACATGCTGTATTCCAATAGTATTGTACCTTTTTCCATTTATACACACCAGAATATCAGCCCCCTTCACACTCTGTCTCAGAAGCTCTTCTTTACGAAGTCCACATTGAACTTGCGTTCACTTGGATAATCCTGTTATGGCTTCTTCCCCATGAGTTTAATAATTACTGTGCCCACTGTAAAACAGCACCTGGTATAAATTTTCTCTTGCAGAAGCTGATCCATGAACTACTGAGAGACAACGGCTACGTCTGCCTTGACTCTGAGTGCTAGTAATTATCCTTTGAGAGGTGTTCAATTGCTGAATTGAGTTCAGCAGGCAAGCAGGAGAAAATAGATCTTTAGCAGCCAAAATACTATTGGCATTGTGGATTTATGAGTACAGTGGACATTTGTCATTATTAGTGTGGATACGCAATTTGTGATGGTCCCCTCGTTTCTCTCCTTCCTGTCCCCACAGTGGACATTTGTCATTATGTGTGGGTATGTGAGTACAATGAACATATATCGTTATCTGTCAACTCTGCATCACTTCCTCTTGTCAGTTTGAACTTGATTCTGTTTGGAATTATCACTGAGTTCCCATTACAAGCCCTGATGGACAATTCAAGATACTGTCTTCTAAGCATTTCTGGTGGTGTCTGAACAGGGAAAATGGCCCAATGTTATGTGTTCCTAATCAGATGCTTTCTCGTGGGGCATGACTCTTGATTACATTTTGGAAAAATGGGAAAGACTGGAAACTATTTGTTGCGCAGATAGCAATATAAGCAATAAAGCAAACCAAGGTATGGTGCCTTAGTTTCCTGCACATGGAATCATCCCATCCCAAAGAAAGGCTCATTCAGACTAGGGAAATAAATGAGACGTAAAAGGTCAGGAATGAAGTAAGCAGCTCACTCTCAGGATTCACAATGTCCCTCCCCAGAGATATATAAACAGAAACAACTGCTGGGGAGGAAACTCTCTGACCAGCCAAGCTACTGGTCAGCCATGCAGTAAGCTCCCAGGATGCAGCTCTCATGAGACATCATCTATGCTAGGTAGGCTTTGGGCTATATAGCTGCCTTGAATTACTTCTTACAAGTAAACTCTCCCTTATACTGCTGTAAGTAACCCCAAAAACTCACTGTCTCACTAAGCTAGACTAGAATGGAATGGTTTCTGCAGTCTGTTGTTGGCTGAATAGACCCTTGTTCATGTCTCCCCAGGAAAGTTAATATAATAGAAAGGTGAAATATGGGTATCCTGGCAAGAACGCCCATTCCCAGGCCATGCCCACAATGCCTGATTCTCCAGGGTTCCCTACGTTCATGTCCACTCACTCAGGAACTGATGCCCTTCAGTGAACCTGCCAATAAGCACACTTACTACCTAGGTTTGTCATCTATAGTTTACAACTAAGAACTGTGTTAATCCATCATTCATATTTATATTCTGGGACTAGATTCTCAAAAGGATATATTCTACCCTCCAAATAATAAGTACCATTATGTGAAATTTTCAAGGTCGCTACAGTTCCCAAAGAGAAAATATAATAAAGCCATGATTTTGTTCAACATAGAAACTATTCAGCAATTACTTTTCATCAGATTCTGAGCACTCATTAAAGAAAATTTATAAAAGCCATCAGCTATGGCTAAGAAAATGAAGACAATTTAAAAATCATCTTTTATTTAAACAGTATAATATCTCCATTTCTTGATTATTTTATATATATAATCTCCCTATACAAAGTTCATACAGACTGTTACTAACTCTGATGCCATGGATAATTAAATATGTAAAAGGGTGATAATATATTTCTCTCCCTTTGGTCTCTTCAGAAGACAAAAAGGAGACCTGGAGACGGAACACATGGGAACTGTAGGGCATTTAAATTCCTGCGTTTAGGATTCATATCCATGTGTCCAAACCCATCAGATGTACAACATCAGGAGTGGAAAGAATGGACTTGGAATGAAAGTGATGTCAGGAGAGATATCTCCACGGTAACCAAGGCTCTCCTCACCTATGGTATCCATAGCATAGGAGCCTATGTATGTAGACAGTAGCTATATAAGAAGTCTGTGTAGCTTCTGTTCAGTTATGCTTTGAAATTAAAACTACCTTTAAAAATCAGTTTATTAAAAAAAAACACTCGAGACAGGATTCTTTTGGTCCCTTTTTGCATGTAATGTAACTCATTATGGACAATAAAAAAAAGCAAAATGGAAAACCATCAAAAGCCAAAAAATAAAAATAAAAAATAAAAAAATAAAGTGGGCGCCATTGAGGAATACCCCGACATCAAGCTCTGCCTGGCAAATACACCTGCACACACAGACATGGGCACCCACCTGCACACAAGCCCAAACACAAACCAATATGCATGCACACAGGACTCTGGAGTTTCAAGAAAGAGTCTCTACCTAGAGGCTGGTTCTCAGAAATGAAGACGTGGTCCCCTGTGCTGGCCTAGAGGTGAAGGGGGAAGGAGTCTGGGAGGACCCAGCCAGCCTCTCTAATAAGTTAGTGTCCAGGCAGCAGGCAGGAAGCACAGTGGAGTATTTTGCTGGAACACTGCAGTTTCCTTTCAGGCACTTGCAGAAAGGTAGCTTTTCTAAAGTATTACCATGGCTGCTTTCACCAAGGTCCTCATTAGCCTTGATGTGGTTTCCTCTGACGATGCCCTTTACCCTGACTTGGAGAACTGCAGCTTGAAAGAGATAGCTCAGTCCCCACTGTGGCTGTCCTTGGCCTCATTTAGGCAGTACAATCATTCTCTCCAGCTGTGAAAATGATGAGATGGTGCCTCTGTGGTTTCCTATTTGAGCATCGGTGACCAAAATCTATAAGGAAGCCACTGAGCAGCAGCACCTTTAGGACTCTAGCGAGGCTGGTGTCCTGTTTGATATAACGGGCTCATAACACAGCTGGTCCCAGAGCAACCCACCTGCACTGTCTCATAGCCTGTCTGTTGCAGAGTCCCAAAGGTCTGACGGGCCATCTGCCCAAGTCTTATCTATCACTGAAAAAGAGAAAGAAAAATGAGTTCCCCAAAGACAAAAGAGTTTCTATGCAATCACTGTTATTTAAGGAATGAAGGTGTCTGATTCACTAACATGTCAAACTCGTTTCAAAGCTACGGTCTTTCCTATGTGAAGTGTAATATTTTAAGGTTACACAGAAGAGTACTTCCTGAGGCATACAGAGTCTTTCATGGCGTTAATCCCATGAGGGTCATAGCATCACATGCCTCCTCACAAATATCATTTTTTTACGGGTGAAGAGTGTTTTACCCATGGCTCTAGCCACCTGTCTGATCTATATTGTGAGAACACTCCTGGGAAACCTTCCCGAGGACACCATTATTGAGAAAATGATGAGAATACAGGTTCCAGTGTCAGATCCATTCTGAAACCTTGACAAGGAGTGAGATGAACACAACACACCCAGAGAATTGTTTTGCCCTTGAATTTAAAGGTGTTTTTAAAAGTAACATAATGAGATTAGTATATAGTCATTTGTTCTGAAGAATGAAAACCATCTACAGAAGAAAAAAATGTTTATTGTTCAATCACCAGAAATTCCATAGCTTGTCATCAGTGGTTAAGTGCCACCACTGTGGAAATCAGTGTGGAGGTCTCTCAAAAAATTAAAAATTGAACTATCAAATGACCCAGCTATACCACTCCTGGGCATGTGCCCAAAGGATTCTATATCCTACCTCACAGGTACTTGTTCTTGCAAGTTTATTGCTTCTCTGGTCACAATAGCTAGGCAATGATAACAGCTTAAGTGTCCATCAACTACTGACTGGATAATGAAAAAGTGAAGAAAAATGAATTTATGAAACTTACAGGAAAACTGATGGAATTGGAGAGAATTATACTAAGTAAAATAACCCAGCTTAGAAAGACAAACTTGTATGTTTTCTCTTATATATGAATTCTAAATCTCAATGTGTGTGTTATAGAATGTGAGATATAGATAGATGACAGACAGATGGATATATGGATAAACAGACAGACAGACAGGCAGATAGATAGACATAACATAGATAGATAGATAGATAGATAGATAGATAGATAGATAGATAGATAGATGATAGATAGACAGACAGACAAACAGATAGACGGATAGACAGGCAGACAGGCAGACAGGCAGACAGGCAGACAGACAGACAGACAGACAGATAGATAGATAGATAGATGATAGATAGACAGACAGACAGACAGACAGACAGACAGACAGACAGCTACGCAAAATAGGATGTGAGACTGAGTCTGGGCTATGATTTGAGATAGGAGAACTGGAACAGAAAAAGAGGTGATAAGGCGGGGAGATTGGATAAAAGTAAACATGTAATATGAAAGCAAGAATGAAGCTATGTTGGAGGGGAGACCACCAGGTGGGGAAGAAGGAAAGAAGGGAAAGAAAGAGACAAATTTGTTTGGAAACATTATAAGGAAACCTGATTCTTTGCTTGCTAATAAATAACTTAAAATAGATGACAGATAGCTAGGTGACTGATAGATAATAGACAGCTATGTAAATGTCTCTAGATGGATAGATGAACAGGTGATAGACAGGTAGAGTAGAACACAGTGAGCTAAGAGGGAAAAGAAAGAAGGAGAGAAGGCAAGTCTTCCAGATTCATTTAAATCTCTCCAATTTGGGCCACATAAATCTAAATTTTATTGAAGTTACATTTTTTACGGATTCTAAAGCTGGTTTTCCTCTTTTTCAGTATATTTATTTTATTTTATTTTTTATTGTCCATAATGAGTTACATTGTATATTTTTTTAAATTTTTATTTAAGAGAGCAAGCGAGAGGGAGACCTCTTAACACTGCAGACGAACTCCAGACGCATGCACCACATTGTGTGTCTGGCTTTACATGGGAACTGTGGAATTGAACCCAGGCCAGTAGGCTTTGCAAGCAAGTGCCATTAACTGCTGAGCCATCTCCCCAGGCCCCCAGTTTGTATTTTAATGACAGCTTGGTTTGCATTCCCAATTATATTTGCTTATTAAACTTTTCCAGTGTATCAGAAAACTTTCAGCTCCTCTTTATTCCAAAGCTCTCCCTGTTCTCCACTACAGTGTAGGCATATGGCAGGAAAACTTGAGATGGGGAGAAAGGAGGCAGGAACAGCTTTGGACTGGGAGCTCATGGGATTGGAGACTTAGTCCCCTTGCTGGGCTTTTGGAAGGTGCTTTCGGACATGTAGTACCTAGTGGGAAGTCTTTAAGTGAGCAGAAGCAGATTCTCCCAAGGCAGTTCTGCAACCCCTTGAGTTCTCACGGGAGGGCTGTTATTAAGTAAATAAATAAACAAGCCTGACCCTCACCCAGCTCGGTCCACTTCCTAGCTCAACACATCCTCCTGCCTACCATCTGCCTAGGGTCCCTCACCAGAATGCTATGAATGAAGGTGCTGTGCCCTTAGATGTCCAGAACTAGGAGGTGAACGAACCTCTTTCTCCTTTGTAGGAATTCTGCATTGGGTGTTTTGGTATACTGATGAGAAGCTGTCATAACTATTCATGGGACACTTTCAAATACCTCATCTAGGCTCAGCCCACTGTTGTTGGAAGGTAAACGGAAGTAGAACCAACTGAATGAGCTGATGGAGATGGTGTGTGAGGGTAGACATGTTTTCATCGACCTCTAATGTTCCCCGGTGACAACCTCTAGACATCTTAGGATGCTACCTAGTGTCATCCCCAGCTGCCTCCTTCTCTGAAGACATTTTCAGAGAAGAAAAATGACACCTCCCTTCTCTCCTGTTCTTTGTGCACACCCACACGTTTTCTCCAGGGTAGAGAATGCCAATGGTTCCCTAATCAGCCATTCCAAAATGTCTTGTAGATCAGGCAGCACCATCTGACTGGCACCACTGGATTCCAGCTCCACTTCTAAAGAAAGAACTCCAGGCTCTCACCATTCACCCTACTGCACACATGGCTAATGGCTCCACAGTCCACACCTCACCACAGGGTTCTCACACCTCTCGTCACGGGAGAGGTGTCAGAGCGATGATTAATGGCACTGGATATACACAGTTCCTCTCAGGGAGGTCTACACTGAAGTGTCTGGTGGCTTAGCAGGGTGTTAATGGTGCATTTTGTTTGGGAACTTGTTTCTGTAGCAGAAAAGAATCCAAGGCCATGTTGAGGTTCAACAATTCACCATAAGGACTCGCAGGTCTCAGCAACACTATAACATTTGTGGTTACGGTTTCTTACAGCAGAAGGGATGAAAATTAAAATTAGCATCAGGAAGGACTCCGTAGGCATGTTTCTGAGAGAAGGCACGGGCTTCCCAGTGTCACCCTCCACAGATCCCTCTAGACCGTGGGCAGCTGGTGCTAAACACTGTCAAAATGAGACTTGATGTCCCAGCTCTTTGTACAGAGATGTGGAGAGTTAATCGGAAAATAGAGCTGGATTCGGAATCCCAAATTTCCAGCCAGGAATGCTGTAATTACCGATCTGTAGCCCAGTACCCTGTGACCACCCCTTCCCAAAACTTTCATCAGAACTGCCCTTATTTGCATGACTCTGGCTTGCATGGTAGAGACTCCAACACTGGAAACGGTGCCTAGAGCAGCTCACGCTAACCTCCCAGAACTATCTACCAGTCCCTTCACATGCCATGAAGTACATGCAGGAAACTAAACCACCCACAAAAAAAAATCATACCCTGGGAAATAGTGCATCTCGGTTGTCCACTTGACAGGATTTAGCATCATCATGGAAACATCTGGACATATCTGTGAGGGACGGAATGAAGAGCTGAGTACGATCTTTTTTTTTTTTTTTAAATACAGTTTATTTAGGAGCAGAGGCCCAAAGAGAGAACCTGCCTCCATAGTGTGACAGTTAACTCCCTTAGGCAAATTCCAGAGAGCCCCTCCCCTTGAATGGGAGGTGTCTAGCTAGAGCTCAAACCTAGATGTTAAAACTGATTGGTCAGGTATGGACCAACCAGCTGTCTCTCTGGCTTACCTGGTGGAGGTCTTAAAAAGTCACTGAAACAAAGTCCAGTCTCTTCTTCTCACAAGACTTCCTAGGAGAAGGACTTCTCAATTTCCAGGCCTTAGGAAGGTAAGCCCTTCCCCTAATGGCTGGGGTGGGGGTGGGAGGTTCAAGATTTTCCCACATGAACCTTTTTCCTCAGGATGGGAGCCCTCTGTTGTCTTTCCTTCTTCTGCTTGTTTAGCTGAACAGCATAGATTTTGTTAAACCCTCTCCCACGTGTTCTCCCCACACTGGTAGCTGGAGATCTCTGTAACTCCCATTCTCTTTTAAATAAAGTCTCCCACTACACCTTATCCTCTGTGGGTCTATAATTTTAATTCTTTAACTTTATAGACAAGAATTCGGGTACTCCTTAAGTTCTGAGGTGCATTGGAATTTGCTGGGTGTTATCTAAATTCTAATCCTCAACTCAGCAGTTACAACAGAACTGGAACTCAGGGATAATCCTGTTTTAGTGCCCCCCCACTGCTTTCTTAGCCTCTGGGTCAGCCCCCTTACCAACCTGAGTCTGATGACAAAAGGCCATCCTAATTAATTATAACAGGCATGTCATGTACTAATGGGTCTCTTCCATTTTGGAACCTGACTGACCTGTGGTTCTTTCATACCTGATACCAGTGGTAAGTGTCCTATCCGAGCTGAGAGAAGGAAGGACTGTTTTATGACTTTTCTTGGTACTTTTCTGTCCATTCCTCACGTGTGTGCTTTTTCCAGATGTCCTTCCACTTTGCCAGATGTGGAATTTTCCTGGAAGCTCTGGGCTACCCTCTCTCCAAGCATCCGGTCCTTAGTATTTCCTCACTCTGTTCCTAGTACCATCTTCTCTCATCTTCTTGAGTCCTTTACCGTTTCTTAGTCCTCTCTGTTATTTTATGCAAAGGGAGACTTTGATTCTTATGCCTATCCTTCCCTGTGTGGGCACACGTGTCTCTGATAGAGAGAATCTCTCTCCCTTACCAGCCAGGAGAGGCTAGACTTCTCCTCTGGCTAGAGTCAGCTAGTCTCCTTCTTGGATCTCTTATTCTCTCTTAATTCATAACTTCCCCCAAGATAAATGCAATAATTCATAATTTATCCTTCCAAGAGACTATTTTCTCAATTCTTTGTTAGATAGATAAGAGCCCAAAAGTTGGGGTCCATAAATGCTCCTGAATCCAAAAATTCTTCACCAGGATTTTTTGCTTTTGTTTTTGGGTTTTTTGGTTTGTTTGTTTTTTCTCACCAGGATTTTTTGGATGAGGCTAATTGGGTGGGAAGAAGACTCACCCTTCATGTGGGGGGGCACCACTGGACAGGCTGAGTTCCTGGACTATTTAAAAGGAGAAAGCGAGCCGAGCAGAGCTGTTTCCTAGCTGTGGACTGAATGTGACCAGGTAACCATGTTTTCCTCACCACAATGGACTGTAACTCCTGTCGACTGAAATAAACCCTTCCTCCTTAAATTCATTTAGTCGCAGTAATAGGAAAAGTCAGAAATGCATATACATACTGTTGTGGTCAGCTTTCTAGTTGCTGTCCAGAAAGAACCCAAGCAAAGCAGTTTGTCAAGGAATGGGTTTATTTGACTTATGGACTCAGGGGAGACTCCATCCTGGCAGGGAAAATGATGGCATGAGCAGAGGGTGGACATCACCTCCACCACAGCAATGCAAACAGCGACTGGAAGGTGTGCCAAGGGGAAGCTGGCTTATAACCCCATAAGCCTGCCCCCAACAACACAGCTCCAGCGAGGTTGTAAAATCCAAACTGCCATCAGCTGAGGATCAATCACTCAGAACACATTCATTTGTTTGTGGGGGACACCTGGATCAAACCATGACATATACCTAACCATGAACGCATTTCTTCCAAATGGAGACCCCCCACCCACCCCACCCCCCAGCCCATTGACCTATGCATTAAGGCACAAGTGATACTCTAGTTACAGCTCTAGGCCTGGAGCTCTCTGGCAGTGGCCTCAGAAAACTCTTTTTCTTATCATGGTCTAAAGGTTGAACTCATTAACTGCCTCACCAATTTCTTCCTTGCTACCACCATGATGGGTTGGCAAATACTACAATGGACATATAGCTGACCTTCATCTCTACCATTTCCAGAGGTCAAGTTGATGTCCATAGTAGCCTAAAGTGTTAACTAAGAATCGCATTGTTCGTTTCAATGATCTGACATGGTTCATGGGCCTAGATAATTAAAAAGAGAAGAAAAATAACTGACTAGGCAGAATATTCCAGGGCTTAGGAGTTACCTCCAAAGAGCTGGAGGCAAAGACCATTTTTTTTGTCTGATAAGGTTAATCCTTTGCTGAATGAGACCTTATAACAATACAATAGCTCCAGTTTTCAGATCTTGGGAAAAGTCTCCCTTGAAATCCTGCTCATAAAATTGTCACTGTGAGACTTTGGAGAAGTGTGAATACATTGCATCTCAGAAAGTTCCTCAAAATCAACTCCAAATCGATCAAAGACCACAATGTAAGACCTGAAACTCTGAAAACCCTGGAATAAAAAATTGGGGGAGGGGCTGCAGAAATGGCTCAGCCGTTAAGGCACTTGCCTCCAGTGCTTAAGGCCCTGGGTTCAATTCCCCAGGACCCACATAAGCCAGACCCACAAGGTGGTGGCCCTGGTGTACTCAATCTCATTCTCTCTCTCTCTCTCTCTCTCTCTCTCTCTCTCTCTCTCTCTGTATTTCTCTGCTTGAAAATGAATAAATAAAATATTTTTAAAAATTGGGGGGGGAATTCTCTACAAGGAAAAACTTCCTGAACAAACCTCTGAGAGCACAGGAAGTGCAACAATCACTTAACCAATGGGATCTCATCAAGCTAAAAAGCTTCTGTACAGACAAAGCATATCATACTCAAAGCCAATATCAGACCACCAACAAACTGGGAGTTAATCTTTGCCAGGATAGAGGTCTTATATCTAGAGCATACAAAGAACTCAAAAAATGAAATTAAAAAAGTATCAAACATCCCTCCCATTTCTGTTTTCGATGGAAGCTCCTTCCATCAGTGTCAGTCAGGGGGGACAAAGGGATGTATCAGGCGGCTACCAAATAGACCCAAATTATATATATAAAAATGGATGTGGAAAGACAAGATGATCTGGGGAAAGCTCAGGTGTTCTGATACCAAGCTTCTACCTGCAACAAAGCAGAGCATTTTCATACTTCCTTCCTCTGAGGCAGACACCTGGGGTGCCTATCAGACCTACCAGGGACTTGACATTGAACGTCTGATAAGTGCATCCAAAGCTCAAGTATGTTACAGACTCTGCCCTTGGGATGTGTTTAGAATCACAAGCCACAGAAAGGATAAGGCGAATAAGAAAACACATGTTCCAGACAAATCCTGCAAAAGGAATGTAGCAGAAGTAAACACCACCAACGGCAATGCTTTCTGGGAATCCTTGATCCTGTTTTCTGCTTGTCATTTTGCTCAGCAAAGAGGAATAATCACCAAGTCCTTTCTCTACCATTCAAAACTGAGGAAATGCACAGAATCTGAAAATTGCACAAAACCCGTTCTTTTGCTATTTTAAATTCACTAACTCATCCCACAACATCTCTATTTAAAACTTTTCTCTAGGTTTTTTTTTGGGGGGTCTCCTGTTTTCTGCATATCTTTTACAAATTTCTGACAACATTATTACTCTAATTATATTTTCCTTAGCTGACATTTCTTATGGAATGCTTTATGAATTACATTTAGCTTTTGGGGGGCATCTACCTTTTCAAAAAATGTTGTTATCATTGCTCCTATTCAACAAACTCAATCCAGAGCTTCAAAATAATTAAATGATATAATTAAAGATGCAAAAAGAACTATTAATGAAGCAATGTATTGAGCCATCATACAGGGAACAATATTTGTCATTGATGTTCCATAACCTTCCTATGACAAGCCAGCATACATTTATTTAACAAATATTTATTGAAGGCCTATTCACTTTTAACTGTTAATCTGAATACTAGATATTTAACAGAAGCACTAATAAAGCCAACAGGGTTTCTTTTGTAATAGAGTGTAACTTCTTATTGAAAGGGTCGGAAAATAAGTAAGCAAATAAATAAAACAATCTCAATTAATAATTCCTAATAAATATCACAAAGCGTGACAATATAATAAGAGGACTTAGAAATAGGACAAGTAGGGTTGGGGAGATGGCTTATCAGTTAAAGGCGCTTGCTTGCAATGTAGATGGTCAGGATTCAATTCCCCAGTACCAACATAAAGCCAGATGCACAAAGTGATGCATGCATTGGGAGGCATGGAAAAAGTATTATAGATCTGGCATTTCAAAAATGCCATCATTAGGGCTGGAGAGATGGCTTAGTGGTTAAAGCACTTGCCTCCAGTACCTAAGGCCCCAGATTCAATTCCCCAGGACCCACATAAGCCAGACACACAAGGTGTGGCCCTGGTGCTCTCTCTCTCTCTCTCTTTCTCTCTCTCTCTCTCTCTCTCTCTCTCTCTCTCTCTCTCTCTCTCTCTCTCTCTCTCCTCTCTGTGAGAAAATGAATAAATAAAATATTTTTTAAATGCCATCATTAAACTTGGCTTTAAATAATGAAAACCCTGATGTAATGATTAATAGTAATTATCAACTTGACAGGATATAGGATCGCACAGGAGATAAACCCCTCAATATGACTGTGAAGAACTTTCTAGATTAGGCTAACTAAAATAGGAAGGCTCACCATCACTCTGAACAGGACCATTCAATAAGCCAGAGTGAACAAAAGGAGCAAAAGGAGAAAGCAAGCTGA
This sequence comes from Zapus hudsonius, assembly GCA_004024765.1. NCBI lineage: Eukaryota > Metazoa > Chordata > Mammalia > Rodentia > Dipodidae > Zapus > Zapus hudsonius. Next base: position 15,387 of record PVHP010010410.1, read on the forward strand.
GAACCAACATTCATCACTCTGTTTTGTGACCAGGTCCTCTTCCACTCCCCCATCCACCTTCCTCTCTCTGCTCTCTTTCCCCCTCTTCTCCTTCTTTCTCTCTCTCTCCCCCTCTTTTTGAAAAACTATTTTGTTTATTTTTTGAGATAGTGAGAGAGAGAAAGAGGCAGAAAGAGAGAGAATGGGTTCACCAGGGCCTCCAGCCACTGCAAACAAACTCCAGACACATGCGCCACCTTGTGCACTGGGTTTTACTTGGGTCCTGGGGAATCGAACTTGGGTTCTTCTCCTTTGCAGGCAAATGCCTTAACCACTAAGCCATCTCTCCAACAACCCTCTTTTATGCTTATCTCTCTCACTCTCTTCTTATTCCTCTCTCTGTATCTCTCTTCCCTACCAGCCATGATATGAGCTGCCTTCTCCACCATGCCTCCCTACCCCGAAGTACTAAAGGCTTTGAAACCATGAGCCAGTATAGATCTTAATTCTCTTTAAGTTGATTATGTAAAGTGTTTTTTCAAAGTAGGACATGCCAGGGGATGCAATCAAAACAAAATAAAGAATTAAATGTCACTAAAAGTTTAAAATAGCTTCATGAGTTAAAGGTTACAAAGGAAAGAGACATGAGTAACATACATAGAAAAATGTAAAGGTATAGTATAGCAAACACATCTGGCCAGTGGACTGAGTCCTGTGAGCTATAAGGAGTGCAAGCCACTTTGATAAGGATGTTGCCAACACTCCCTGTAATTATGAATATGAACATGGATCTAGAAGATTCCAGATATAAAAAAAAAGAATATCCTGAAGATATGACCCCCCCTCAGAAGAAAGAGTGCCTCTTTCTAGAGGCATTAAAATAAAGCTTTAGAGAAGAAATGAAATTTGCACTGATTCTTACCAGGGAAGGAGCTAGCTGATTTCTGGAGTAAAAGAATGAAAGTGCCAAGAGCTTCCAAGAGGAAGGCATGAAATCTACAAGGTCCTAGACACGAAAGAGCATGAAGTCTATAGCCAGTGATCTGGTTTTCAAAATAACAACAAGAGTTTGGGATGGGTTCCTAAACAAAGGGGCCAAAAATAAGCAAGTAGACTCAATTTAGGTTCTAGCTAACAGAGAATTTGTGTGTGATATGCCAAGGGCTCAAAGTTGACCCAAAAGGAACAAGAACAGGGGTGGAATTATTTTACCAAGAATCAAAACTAAAGCTCCCATAAATAGGACACCCTGGTTTAGATGAACACTGTAAGGAAGAAGAGAAGCCCTCCATTCATAAATATTGAAAACCATATTGTGGCCAAGCCTCAAACATACACAATGTGCCAAAGAGTGGAGTCCTTACAGTCATCATACCGTCAAAAATTCTAAAGCACACCCCACCCCCATGCTTCAGACCCAAATGCAGCAGGGGGAAATTAATGTTTATCCTTTGGAGCTAATTAAGGCTCTTGGGTTTTGTCCATATCATTTCCTCTTTCCTTATCTTGTAGACAAAATTGGATATATGGGACAGGCAGTGTAGCTAAGCATAAATATGTGCGGGAGCTGAGAACTTTCTCCCAATACACCTGCTCTGCACAGGCTTCCTGCATGAGATGGAATTTGGGAAGATTTATGAATGAGGGCAGAAAGGTGACTTGGGAGATAAGGAAGGTGAAAACCTTTCTAAATGTGTTTTTTTTTTCCCTCACTATAGAAAAAATTGTAAAATGTCTTGCTTGAACACATTGATATTTTCAAAGGTGATTGACCTACATAATTTCATTTGACCCTAGCATTAACTTTATATAGGCCTCTTTCCTTGCTTGTTATTTAATTCATTCGTTAATGAATATTTATGGAGTGACTACTTAGCTCCAGGAAGTGAGCCAGGCACAAAAGAGGAAACTAACAAAACCAATATGTTCCTGCCTTAGGGAACTCAGATATTTAAAGGAGAAATGATACCCAAAATAGGTTATGGGGCCAAAAAATAATAATAACTTATATAATCATCACAACTCCCATGGAGAAAAAAAAGCATTTTCTGAGATGGAGAAAAAATGGATATTTTATTTCAGGTATGGTAAATAGAAATACTCTTTTGAGAAATATGGTTAAACTGGAATCTAAAGGAAGAGCAAAAGCTAGTTATAAAACGAATATTTCAAAGGATTCCAAACCCACAGTATAGGCCAGGGTCCTGAGGTAGAAGTGAATTTTGAGGAGGAAGCAGGAAGTAAAAAATAGATCAGCAGGAAGAGAGAAAAATTGTGTTGGGAGTTGATTCGTGCGGGTGTTCCTTCCATAGCAGCCATGGGAAACCATTTGGATTTAATCAAAGTGCAACAAAAGACAGGGAAACACTTCATCCACAGAGTGGTATGAAAGGGCTGAAGTCTTATATTGAAATAACAGCCCCAGGATCTGATCTGAGCCCCATCCAAGGTAGGGTTGCCATTACTTACTAACCAGAGAAATTGCCACATGACAGGGAGAAGTAAGAAAGTGCTTGATTTTCTTGATTTATGTTTGTAGTTGAACTTTTTCATTAACTTAAGAGTATCTCACTCAGTTGAAGTGAAGACCTGATTTTGATTGTCTAGACCCATGTAAAAATTAGGATATGATGATGTGTGTCTGAAATCCCAGAGCTACAGAGGCAGACGCAGGAGGATCACTGGAGCTTGCCGGCCAACCTGTCTAGTCTAGACTAATGTGCGAGCTCCAGGCCAATGAGAGATCCTGTCAAAATAAATAAATAAATAAGAAGGAAGGCTGATGGCTTACCTAAAGAAAGACCACAGTTTTCCTTTGGCTTTCACAAGCACATGTGCACATATGTGTGCACATCCAAATAAGCATACACACATGTGCATACTATACCCATAGACACACACAAACAGTATGTCTGTGGCATCCAAGGTGAAATAAAAAGTTAATTATTGAATGTCTCAATAGACATATATGTTAGCAACATGCAAAAAAAGAAAACAAGTCATCTAGTGAGGAAATAGCTTTCTTTTTTAAAGGGTCATTTAAAACATTTACTTATACTGAAATAAGAGTCAATACATTGCATTAAATATAGAAAATGGAACATAGATAAAATATTCAAATATGGTATCTCCATCTCTGCCTCATTATGTTTTCTGATAGTGTCATATGTTTGATAATTTTGCTTTCAACTCTTGTGTAAAGTACTAAACATATTTCCTACTTTGAAATCCGCAAAAGCAATTCTGAAAATTTATTTAGAAAACAAGCATACAAAACATGCAATCCACTAGTAGGTAAACAGGAGAAGATATTTTCTTGCATAAAGAAATACAATATTCACTGAGTTACTCTTCCTGTCCTAAAATACCATTTAAGACTTTGTAGCCATGGGACTCATAAAAGGTAAGAACAGATCAACTTTTTAAAAAAAATATTTTATTAATTCATTTTAAGCAGAGAGATACAGAGAGAGAGAGAGAGAGAGAGAGAGAGAGAGAGAGAGAGAGAGAGAGAGCGCAGCAGGGCCACCATCTTGTGGGTCTGGTATGTGGGTCCTGGGGAATTGAAGCTGGGCCTTTAGACACTGGAGGCAAGTGCCTTAACTGCTGAGCCATCTCTCCAGCCGCAGATCAACTTTTAATTACGGTAGTAAATGTACAATGGAAATGAAGGCTTTCCCTCAGATAGTTACATAAAAGTAAGAATGGTAATTAGAAAAATGTGGAATATTGAAAATGATCATGTCAGAATTTGTATAGATTCTAAGAAATGTGATTTCACATTTCATTACACAACTCCCTTGTAGGTTTCTTTTTTTTAATATTTTATTTATTCATTTTCAAGCAGAGATACAGAGAGAGAGAGAGAGAGAGAGAGAGAGAGAGAGAGAGAGAGAGAGAGAGAACCAGGGCCACCACCTTGTGGGTCTGGCTTATGTGGGTCCTGGGGAATTGAACCCAGGGCCTTAGGCACTGGAGGCAAGTGCCTTAACCGCTGAGCCATCTCTCCAGCCCCCTTGTAGGTTTCTTTGTAAATTAAAAGTGACTTGGCTAGAAGTACAAAGCATACATGGTAGTCACTGGAGGAAAGGCACAGACACATACCAGGGGCCATCAAATGGCCAGTGAGCGAGCAGAGGGTGTGTGGGGAAGGAGAGAGAGCTGGCTGACTGATGGACGAGATAAAGAAGGAGATATGCCAATTCAAATTAGCAATTCCTTAAAAAAAAGGGAAATGGGGCTTTTAACACAGGAAGTAAAGTGAAGACAGAGGCCAATTTAGAAAGGTCCATGATAAGAACATATAGGTTTGTTTCTCAGGACTCCTACTTTCTCCATACAACTTAAGGCAGGATATTGGCAGAATGTGAAATTTTGAATGCTTGATCAGATATACTTCTGAGAGGGCAGTAAAGCCAACCTATTCAAGATTTATGACCCTGTTAGGGGTTTAATTGAGGATTAAGATTACAGTGTAGCTTTGATCATGTGATGTTTTTCTTATCATGTTTATTTTGCACAAGTGCAGACAAGAAGAAGATACATGGTAACGTTCACCCAATGTTTGAGTTTGTCCCAAAGGAAAATAAAATAAAATAAATAAAGGTAAAGATGAAAGAGAAACATGATTGCTTTCAGGGAGAGGTTTTCAAAGTTAAGAGGAATAAAATCTGACCAAGGAGAAAAGTGAATCCAGGAGGTCATGAGTAGATAGGCAGAAATGGAGGGCTGGGCAAACTGGGGAACTGAGTTTCACAGAGGAGAGATCTAGGAGTACAGAGTACACCCACCACAACTCAGGGAACAGAGCAAAAGAGGGGGCGGAAAGATTGTGAGAGCCTTGGTGGAGGAGACTATCCAGAGGCATGGCCCCCCTCAGTAACAACACACTAGGGCCGGTGGAACTGGGCTGACTCCTAGGCTATCCATGGCCCCCTGCCCCAAGGACTGATCCAGATGACCCAGGGAGGAGGATATCCAGCTGATTGGGGATGAGGAAGAGGGGTATTGGGAAACTGTGGATAACAACTCATTGTTTGCCCATTAAATAATGTAACTCATTATGGACAATAAAATAAATAAATAAATAATTTAATTTAATTTTTTTTTTAAAAGGAGGGGATAAAAATGGCCTGAGAATGAGGGACAGAGTCAGATGGTGGGGACGCACCGATGGGACACATGGCAGGTTTTGTTTTAATTTCTCTTTAAAACCATTCCATGATGGAACACTTCTCTGGTGCTTGGTGAGATAATAGGCCACAATGATATGGAGACATTGTGTCTGGGAGCCGCTCAAAGACTCAACCAAGGTTATCGGATTGTCAATTTGACAGGAACTGGTATCACCTAGAAAACAAATCTCTGGATATGCCTGTGAGGAATTATCTAGATCAGGTTAATTGAGGTGAGGGAAGACCATTCCATGTGCTGAAGTTTTAGGCTCAGTAAAAGAGGGGAAAGCTGGCTGAGTGACCATTTTCTCTTGGTCACTGTGAAGCAGAATCCTCAAGCTCTCGCTGATATGCCTTCTGTACCACAAGGGACTGGAACACTATGCAGAAGCCAATGCCATTACAGGAAATGGAGACCAAGCTGGGATGAAATGAGATAGAAGTCAGCTTCCTGGTGGTTAGTTCTCATAGTGCTAAGAAGTGCTATGTGAGCTGCAAGGTCATAGTGTGGGGGGAGTCACCCACTGTGGGACCCTGCTGAGGAGCATGGAAAACATAGGGTTAAAGGAAAGTTGAGACTGGCCTGAAACCCTGATTATCTCATTATCTGGGACCGGTAGGAGTTTGGCCGAAGTCTCCTTCCTCCTCCCTGAACTCCAGCCACCTGGGGGGCCCCAGAAAACCCTGATAAATCCAGACACTTCAAGGCCTGAGTTTACTGGGGTTCACATAATTCAGCTCTAAGGTAATAACAAGCCTGGGCAAAGTTCAAAGGTCACAGCTCCTCTACAGCTACCACCATCTGTTTCATGCCCAGAGTTACTTAACTCCCCGCCATCTGGGGCTGAGAAAGCCCCTGCCCCCATCTTATCTATGCAAACCAGGCATAGACAGGTTGCTGGCTCCTGCCAATCGCTTCATGAAACATCCACAGACCACCCTGCCCCTGCCAATCCCCTTGCTGCTTATGCCCCCCTCCTTTTCCTTCCTAAATAAAAACACCCTCTCTGAAATAATAAATGAGCTATTCACTGCAATTGTCTCCCAAAAGTTCCTCTTGTCGGCTCACTGCTGTCCTAAGACCCTGTCCACCCAGCCATGTGGATAAACTGGGGTGTTAGTGTACTGGGATGTTAGTATACAATGACCCCCCCCCAAGGTATCCATGAATCACAACCCACAGTGTGAACAAGCAGCAGATCTGTAAGCTGCAAAATCAACCAGCCAGACAGGATGTACCTACCTGTGCAGTAATGGCACATGGGTTATGGGAGTAATCAACCACTTTCTGATTGGGTATGAGGCCTGCTCAGTCGGAGGGAATCCATGCCTGGTACTGAGAACCAAGTTACATGTCTTAGAAAGTCATAGACCTTAGAGGAAAGCTTCCACTGTTCTTTGGCTAAGATCAGAGTCTATTCCCATCAAAAAAATCTTCTAAATGTCTATATTTATTCCCGTTGACCCAAGAACTCTCATTTTTGGGTAGGTTAGCTGCTTGTTACAGATGGCACTTAATACCAGGAAGACCCAAGATCCATCAGTATAACAGAAAAGAAAGCCGACTGCCTCGTACAAAATATCACATCTGCCAGTACCCAGGAAACATTACAGAGAAAGCAACCAATAAATGTGAGTGCTACTTTCACCAACAGCCAGGGAGATGACAATAGAACCTAAGAAAACTCAAAACTCCTCAAAGGGGTGGAGAGACGGCTCAGCAGTTAAGGCACTTGCCTGCAAACTCTTAGGATCTGGGTTCAATTCCCCAGTACCCATGTAAAGCCAGATGCACAAGGTGGTACATGTGTCTGGAGTTCATTTGCAATGGCTAGAGGCCCCGGAGTGCCCATTCTCTCTCTGTCTCTCTCATAAATAAATAATAAAATCTTCAGTTAAAGAAAGTCATCAAAACAGAAAATCTGAGGCTCTTGAGAGCTCAATGTCACAGGAGACTTGTAACCCTCCCTGGGCTTAGGGAACAGTGCAGAAGAGGGGATAGAAAGAAGGTAAGAGCCACAGGGTGCAAAGGTATTGAGTCACGAAGGGATTGACTGATGTATTCATGATCCCACGGTGATTGATTACAGGTAAGTCTGCTGAGGAGAGTGTTCCCTGGAATGAGAATCAGGGAGAGAGAAAATAAGAGCATAGCCCAGGGCTGTTAAGGCATTTGCCTCCAGTGCCTAAAGCCCCAGGTTCAATTCCCCAGTACCCACATATGCCAGACCCACAAGGTGGTGGCCCTGGTGCTCTCTCCCTCCCACTCTCTCTCCTTCCCTCCCTCTCTCCCTCCCTCCCTCTCTCTCTCTCTCTTTCTCTCTCTCTGTATTTCTCTGCTTGAAAATAAATAAATAAAATATTTTTTTAAAAAAGAGTATAGCCCGATGAGACGACCAATTGCAATATGCTCATATAGTAAAGTTTCTAATAAAAATTATTTCTAAAAACATAAGCTAAAATTGCTTTGGCCCATTATTTGGCTACAACCATAAGAAAGGAAATAAAACATTATTCAAGCCAACTCAGATAGATACTCTTCTGGACATCCAAAATGTTACTAAAAAGAAGTACCAGCCAGCAGCACACAAAAAAAGGAAGATGAAAACGAAGACGCACAGCTGGGTTTTCTCAATGAGACAGACAATATATTTTGACTTTAAGTGAGGAAAGGTCCTGTTCACTTCAATGAACCATTTTTTTCATACTTTAGATATCTAGCTGTTAACGCATTTCGTGAAAAGGGAAACTGAGGCACAAAACGTCAAACCATTTGTTCTCCTTTGTTCTGAAACTAGCTTTAGAAGCAGGAACAATGATTACCTCTGAGGCTCACTTCTCGACCTCTTAATCCCAAATAAAGTGACTAAATAAAAGGCAAGGAAAATTAGTTTTGCTCTCCCTACCCTGGTCTGGTAATGAAATATCCAATTAAAAGAAATTATGAGCCTTTAAGGATGATTGCTCTTGCACAGAGTGAACTGAGATGGAAATTCCTAACCACATGCCATATCCATCATAGAAGCCCATTAATTGGAACAATTTTCATAAAAGCTTAGGTTGAACACTCTCATTAAGAAGGCATACCTTTGTGAACCAGTATCCAGCTTCAAATTTGGAACGTGTTCCAGGGCTTTCTGCCCTTGGAGCCACAGGACACAAAACCGCATTTATGAAAGAGGTAACTAATAGAAACAGCAGTGAGCTTGGCCAGAGCCTGGTTATGTAATGATTCTAGAGTCTTCCCTAATGAACACAAAATATTGTAAAAACTTCAAGAAAGGAAAGGATACGATGATTCCTACATATATTTATAGTCCATGTTAATTTTTTGATAGACCATATAACATATATCCAATTATATACATTTATGCACATGATGTCTGACATTTATGATGCATGTGTACTGACTGATACATGATTAGGGGGTCCATAATTGTCAGATTCCAACTAACTGATCTTATGGTGTATGCGAGTATGTGTGTGTCATGTGTACATAGGGGCCACACGTATGCAGGTATGCATACACACCTGTGCATGCATGTGGAGGCCAGAGTTTGGTACAGGCTATCTATCTCAATTGATTATTTTATTTACTGAGGCAAGGTCTCTCACGTGAATCCAGAGCTGGCTGATTCAGCTAATCTATCCATCTTGCCCCAGGGAATCCCCAGTCTCTGCCTCCTGAGCAATGGGATTTTAGGTGAGCTGCCAATCACACCCAGTGTTTATATGGATTCTGAAGATCCAAACTCTGGTCCTCATACTTACAAAATAAATATTTTACCCACTGGACCATGGTCTCTGTCCCCAATGATGTAACACCAGAAAATTTTGAATATGTGACCCTCTGAGTCCTCTTAACAGTATATCTGTGATATCTTTCTGGACCAAAGTTTGCTAACATACATATATTCACAAGTAAGCCATAAAAAATGTATTTGGCATCTGTGATATTTTTCTTCAAATTGGTGATTACTTAATCTCTGTTTTTGTCAAATGCATATGTATATCCAGAGTGGGAGGTATCCCGAAGCTCACTGAACACAGACTGACATTTCCTCTTTTATTCCTAATGTTTCCTGTGTGTCATTGCCACATAGAAATATTGTTTGCTAATTAATCATTGATCCAGATGCTTACATACGCTGCCAAGATTCTGATGTATTCTTATATAGCCAATGCTGACAAACTTGACTCTTGCATAAGCTTCCTGGTGCCCGGCTGCTTTTGAGAAGTATGCTTGGGTATTTGTATACTGAGACTAAAGATGAGTTGGTAACAAAGAAGGAGAAAGAATGACTACCACCTCTGGTACCAAACAGTATGATAGTAGCTGTAGTGGTCAGCATGGTAGAAATGAAATAATCATGCAATAATTGATTTCCTACCATCTCAAGAAGAGCTCTTTTAAGTTCATTATACATATGAACTCTTTAAACCTTCTGTGAGGATAAAGCACGTGTAGGGTATTCAATGCTCTGGTGGTTTAAACATCAATTTCCCCCGTAGCCTCAGTGTCTGAGTATTTAATCCCCAGTTGGTAGTGCTGTTCCTGGAGATTGTGGAGTGTTTGGGAGGTGAAGCCTTGCTGGAAGAGGTGTGTCACTGGGCAGGGGGAGGGGCAAAGTCTTGGATGTTATAGCCCAATCCCACCTGCTACACTGATCTGTCTCACTTACTCTACTTCCTCCCTGCTGATATGGAAATGTGAATTCTAGCTGTCTGCTCCTGCCATTCTTTTCCCACCATGATGAAACATTCCTTTGAAACTGTAAACTGAAATAAACCCCTTTCTTCCTTCCTTACTCACTTCTGGTCATATGTTGTGTTTCAACAACTAGAAGGTAGCTGCTACAATGGACAACCCATAATCTCTGTAATGTTATTTTGTTTTGTTTGCTTGTTTGTTATTTTAGAGGTAGGGTCTCACTCTAGCCCAGGCTGACCTGGAATTCACTATGTAGTCTCAGGCTGGCCTTGAACTCATGGTGATCCTCCCACCTCTGCCTCCCCAGTGCTGGGACTAAAGGCGTGCGCCACCATGCCCGGCACCTATGAAGCCAATGAGCAAAGCGTTAGAGAATCTATCAGCTCTGTTTACTAACATTACTGTAAGCCCTTGGTTTTGTTGGTAGAAGTTGGCACTGTATTGGCAACTATGACTCAGTCCTAACAATAGGTAAAAGAAAGATTTGCTCCAGAGACCATATGGTATGTCAAGAGCATTTTCTTTCTTTTTTTTCTTAAATATATATTTAATGTCCATAATGAGTTACATTATTCAGTGGGCAAACAACGAGTTGTTATCCCCAATTCCCCAATGCCCCCCTCCCCATCCCCAATCAGCTGGATATCCTCCTCCATGGGCCATCTGGATCAGTCCTTGTGGCAGGGGACCCTGGATAGCCTAGTACGCAACCTGGTAAGAGCATTTTCTACTAAGATTATAGTAAACAGTGTTTGACTCATCCTGATGCATTTGCTGGACAATTAATGTGCAAGAGGATGTCAATATGGGTAAAATTAAAAAAAAAAACCTCTTCCTCCCTTGAGTTTCTTGTGGTCAGATATGAGTACAGATGACAATTAAGTACTTTGCCTTTCCCTCCTTTATAGGAATTTCTTTTCTGCTGTCAAGTTTAGGAGGATTTTTATTATTAAATATATGTCTCAGGGAAATGCAGGATGCCAACTTAAGAATACAAGGTTGGCATATCATCCTGGGTCACTAATTCTAAAACTATGACAGGCTTCAGTAAGAATGGGTCACCATGGTGTTGGGTGATAGCTACATGTAATGAAAGTGTATCCATGGAATCCAGCCATCATCCTTCTGCCCCTGCGTCAGGACTTGATCACAGATGCTCATGGGATCCTCTACTTTGCAGGTCAAGGGTTTCCTATCCAGATTTATCTACCTGTACTGTGATCCTTACTGGGATCTGGGTAATCTTTTGGGAAAAAAAAGGGGGTTGTACCTAGTTTTGTCATGCTACTTGAGTCAGTACAATAACCTCATGATTTTTAAGTATATGATTTTATTACTTCTTCAATTTTTAATCTCTAGGTAATTGACCCAAAACTTTTAGTGGAATAAAACAAAAGCCTGTTATTTTGTTCACATATTTTGGATTCAGGAATGGCTCAGCTGGCCAGTTCATCTCTGATTCACATCACATATTTACTGGAGGAACTAGAGCTGACTTTTTCATGCTCAGTTCTGCAGCCTGGACATTCCCTGACTTGCCATTACATTACATAGCATCATATTGTCTCAAAACTTCTTCATTGGACTCAGACTTTCTATAGCCCTATGGTCTCAGGAGAATGACATTTCTACATGAACCCTGGCTTCCAGAAAACCTGTTTAGATCTGCCAGCCTTTAATACTTAATCTCTGAACTAACCAGAATGGGTACTAGACAGATATCTAGGTGAATAAAGGCACTTAACTTCAAAGCCCGATGGTCAGGGATCAATTCTCCAGTACCCACATAAAGCCAGATGCACAAAGTAGCATGTATGTCTGGAGTTTACTCACAGTGGCAAAAGGCCCTGGCATACCTAAACTCTGTCTCTCTTTCTCTCTCTAAGTCAATAAATAAAAAATATTTTTTTTCAAAAATATAAGAATTACCAGAATGGCATATCGTTGCAGTCAGCATTCTAGTTGCTGCGCAGAAAGAACCCAAACAAAAGTGGATTGTGAAGGAATGGGTTTATTTGGCTCAGGGACTCGAGGGGAGACTCCATCCTGGCAGGAAAAATGATGGCATGAGCAGAGGGTGGACATCACCTCCGCCACAGCACTGCAAACAGTGGCAGGAAGGTGTGCCAAACACCGGCAAGGGGAAGCTGGCTTATAACCCCATCAGCCCGCCCCCAACAACACAGCTCCAGGGAGGTTGTAAAACCCAAACTGCCATCAGCTGAGGATCGATCTATCAGAACACATTCATTTGTTTGTGGGGACACCTGGATCAAACCATGACACATATCTATCACATTCTATTGGTCAAGAAAGTCCTGAGACAAACCCAGATTCAAGGGGAAGGTATGTGATTCCTCTTGTCAATAGAAGTCTCAAAAAGGATTTATAGTCATCTTTAATCTACCAAAGCTAGATTTTATATGGCCACATTCTTTTCATTAGTCAGCTTTCCATTTTGGTAATGAAATACCTGAGATCATTAACTTAGGAAGAGAAATAAAAAGTTTCATTTGGCTCGTCATTTTGGAGAGACCCATCCATGATCATTTGATCATACAGTACCATGCCTGTGGTTGGACAGGGTGATGTAACAAGAGCACATGGCCAGGCAAAACCACTTACTGCTCAAGAGTCAAAGGATAAAAAGTGGGGGGAAAGGCACTGGGGAGCCATATCTTGGAGGATATTTGGACATTCAGGACTCCATTCTTGTTTAAAAATAAATTACTCTGAGTAGACCTAGGCTATTCCTACACGTGGTGAAATTTTTCCTATGTTATGGAATTAGGTATTTTCTTTTTCTGGGTCTTTGAAGAAAGGAATCTTATAAGGGTTAGAATCCATACCTCTAAAATATACGTATGAGTTTCCTCTCATAAATGGAAGAAGGAAAGGGTGTTGGAGTGACACAATCCCCTTTGGGGGGTGATCCTTATTGCTCTGATGACCTTCTGCTAGGCTCCATGTCTCAAAGGTTCCACAGTCTCTCAGTAGTGAGCCTGTGAATCAAGACTCCAATTCAAGAGCCTTTGTGGGATTATAGCAATGGTCAGACTCTGTTCCTAGACCTCAGTTTCATGTCCGTATCTGTATTAGTCAGGGTTCTCTAGCGGAAACAGAGTTGATAGAATGGATTGTAGAACTTATTGGGGTAGCTTACGACAGTCCAACAATAGCAGTCTGTGGGCCCACATGTGAAGAAACCAGTAGCTGTTCAGTCCATGTGGCTGGAAGCCTCAGCATTCCCAATCCAGCCCAGAAGGCCTGATGGCTCCCTGAGGAGCGGCTGCTCTTCAGTCCACGATGTGAGGCCAAGGAAACTGGGTTCCGATGTCCAGGAAGGGTAGGAGAGCAGGATGCAAGGACAAGTCATAAACAAGCAGCAGCATCCAGGGAAGAAAGGAGGAGAGGTTCCCTTGCCCCCAAGCCTTCTTCTACCCAGTCCCCTTCTGGAAGACCCACCCACTGTTGGGAAAGGGCTCACTCTGGAGAAGGGAACTCCTCCCTTCTCCAAAATCCCAAAAGGATTTTGTCAATTCTTCCTGCAGACAAACTCAGAGATCCGCCCAAGATTACTATGGATTATTACACAGGTCAAGTTGACAAAGAAACTTAACCACCACAGTATCACAACACAAAATGTGTTCATTTCATCCGAGAGTCCAAAAGTCTTAATTGTTCCCATATTGGGCAAATAAATATCCAAGTACCAAGTCTCCTCTGAGACCATGAAAATCAAAAATAAAGCTGTATATTACCAAGATACAGGGGTGGGACAGGTATGGCTTCTATATTCACATTGTAAAGGGGAAGAATGGGAAACAAAAGGAGGATTGGACCCAAGATAAAGCCAAAATAAAGCCAGGCAAGCATGCATTTGTAAAGTTCTCTGCTGGGCATTCAAAGCACTCTTCAGAGCATTCACAGCTCTGGACTGATAGCCAGGCTGTTGCAAGTCTCTGGTCAACTCTCTTGGACATCCATGGGCAGGTGTAACAAGGTGCCGGTCTCTCCATCCCCCTGGGATCTCCATCACAGCTCTCCTGTGGTCACCTTATAAATGGTTGTTTGTCAAGACTCCCATATCACAAAAATCTGCCCAACTTCCTAGACTTTCCTTGGTGACCCCATAACTCTCACAGGTTTCTTTCCCAAAGTCCTTTAAGAAATGAGTCATGTTAGACTTTCATATTCACAAAGAATTCACTTGTTTTTTTTTTTTTAAATCTGATTTAAACTGTTGGTTAATTCCAAAAAGAAACTATTTCAAAGACTCCTGAAGGTATCCCCATGCTATTTACTGAAAACTTCTACAGATGAAACTGCAAGTATATTTTCAAGTTATGGATTCTAACCTACATAGTATTTCTCTCTTCAAACACACCGGGGGGGGGGGGGGGGAAATAGTACTTAATTCCATAATATAGACCAGGAAAACACAGGGCTGCTAAATGTAATTTTTAAAGAAAATAATGGAATGAGGAATGCCCAGATATCTTCAAAGAATATTCTCAAAGGTTTAATGCAATAAATAACAAAATATCCAATGACCGGACATAAGAAATGAAGGAGGAGAAAAAAAGAAATAACAAGGGAGAAAAAATAGTTACATGCAAATATTTCTAAAGGCTTGGTTTGTACAGTGAATGTGGTTATGTATAACAAGAAAAGGGGGGATAGGATTTTGCCAATTTCTCCAAGCTAATATTTTCCTCCAAGTTATTTTTGGTGTTCTTTGGGTCTCTGAAATATGTACTTTTTATCTTAAGAGAAAACCTGCGCTTTCTTCATTTTTGTGGACTCTGTGTAACATGGTGGATACAGCCTGAGCGCAGACACCAATTGAATCAATCCTGAGACACTTTGCAAGGTTTATTAAAAATTAATTTGTAATCACTTGACAGCTCCCCTGTTCAGAATATATCCTGGGATTCATTTATACACTAATTCTCATTTGTAAACCACATTAGTCTTTCCTGAAGGCAAGAATAGATTGGGGGATCTAATGTGTTTGTAATTTAATGGACTTTAATAGAAAGCAAAATTGTCTTCAGGGTTGTAACAAGTCAGAGTGCATATTCCCTCAGAGGAAAAAGAAACAAAAATTAGAATGATGATGAACCTACGTTTAACCCTTAACCACAGTTGAGTAAAATAAGTGGTGAATAACCACTTATCCACATAAGGATATAGTTCTCCTTACATCTTCAACAACAGTATATTTAATATTATATTTTTATTATTAATTTACTGTTCAATTAATTTACTATTATTAAATTAATAACAAATGAATTACTATTATTAAATTAATAATAAATAACAGTAAATTAATAATATATTATTATATATTAATATTACATATTAATATATTATTAATATTATTAATTTACTGTTCAAAAAACCGTATTCACCTGGAGAATGAGACCAACCAGGGAAACCTAGCGCTGCCTCTGATCACATGAATTCTGCGGAGCTTCTGTTCAGGGGTGTACGGTAGACTACGCCTACCAAATTTCCATGTGAACATTATATGCCCCAAGAGCATTTGACAAAATTAATAGTCATGCTAGATGCCCACCTAAAAGCATAGAAAAGCAACAGAAAGTGAACGGCAGGAGTCACAGTTCTGTGAGGAATTTACTGTCCTGTCAATGAGTGTGAGAAAAAGACGGACATGTCAGATCTTGAAAGACCCATGAAAACACAAGATAATAAACTGGTATGAATTGTGATTAAATACTAAGCATTCGCTATGTGTCTTGGAGGACAGAGCCTTGGAAAATTTGGGCAAGTGCAGGCATCTTGTCTGGAAGCAGAGAGGAAGGAGACTAAGAGGGTTTCAGAGATGAACCTCAGCACCTTTGGTATCCACCATTTCAGCTACACGTGGCAAAAATCTCAAAGGGAAAAAATCTAGAAATTAACATGCCATCAGTTTTTCATTTCATGACATTTTATGTGGCACGATGATACCGCATGCCTCCCTTCCATGTTCCTCCTGGAACGGGAATCAGCCTTTTGCCCAGCCATCCATGGTATATATGCTGCCCAGCTTATGTTCAAAGAACACTGTATCCCAGGCAGGGCCAGGGTGAGTCACCTCACGGCTCTCCTCACAAAGGCTATCACAGCACATCATGGCAGCAAGGTGAGTGCACCACAAAGCATACTTGGAGAGTCTATATTCACATAACATTTATTAGAATACATCGTTGTCATTGCTCTATTTTATTATTGTTGTTGGAACTCTAAAGGTGCCTAATTCATAGACTGGTATACACAGGGTCAAAAACCATATTCATAAGGTTCTGTTCTTTTTGTGGCTTCCTGCGTCTACTGAGGATCGTGGACCATGTCCCTCATGAACAGAGGCTAACCTACGCCTAAATCCAATATGACTCCCATAAGTCAAATCAAATCTCCAATTAGATAATAATAGTGTGATACGATGTCAGTTTCTCAGCTGTGATAAAGGTACCGTGATTATGCAAAAGATTAACAGTAAGGGAAGCTGTGTAAAGCATAGACAAGAAGTCACTACTATTTTTGCAATGTAGAAGTGTGTGTGTGTGCGTGTATGTGTGTGTCTGTGTGTCTGTGTGTCTGTGTGTATGTGTGTGTGTAAAAGCTAAGGCATGAGGACACCTAGGAGTTACAGATCCGCAGAACAGCATGAGGTCAGGCTCCTGTCTTGACACTCTGGCTGTAACTTCCAAGAAAGCATGGACATAGAGGTTCCACAGTTCTCCCGTTAAGGAACTGGGAGCCCCAGACAAGTTCACATAAGGTGGCCACAACAGTCACAGAACTGGAACCATTTGACACCTACATGACACTCCTTTTTGACATTTTGTAAAATACTACCTGCCTCCCTCCTCCTTGTAATCAGATCATCTGAGCTCACTAAGGAGAAGGGAGTTATGTCTGAGCACTGTGTGTCTCCCTCCATTGAACCTGCACCCCTGGAAGTGCAGCCCCCACAGCATGGATGTGAGCACAGTGGAGACAGCCGCACACTGGGCCACAATGAGCAGAGGGGGACAGCATCAGACACATGACCAGATTCCAGAGCTTAAAGAAGAGAGCCAATTTGGGGGTCATCTAATAAATAGAGATAATAAAACAGGAAAAAAATTGGAAAATGTCTAATTCTTGCAGCAAGAGAGCTGTGGCTCATCCAACCCTACCAATGAACTGCAGGCCTAAAGCTAACACCATGGCAAGAGATGAGCCACCCCAGACATACCACGGAGGATCCACCTGAAACCCCGCAGAGAATAATGAGATGAACAAGTGACCCATAGCCACAGCCAATCAGTCAACACAAGACAAGCCAGTGAGACAGAAACCAATGATTTCCGACACAACCTAAAGCAGAAGTACAGAGACCCCTAAGATCTCAACAATAAAACAGCCTTAATACTCACCCACAACGACTCAGGGAACTGAGCAGAAGAAGGGCGGAAAGATTATGAGAGTCGTGGTGGGGGTGAATATCAGAGGCATGGCACCCCTCAGTAACAACACACTTGGGTCAGGAGAACCTGGCTGAGTACTAGGCTATCCAGGGTCCCCTACCACAAAGACTGATCCAGATGGCCCACGGAGGAGGATATCCAGCTGATTGGGGATGGGGGGGGGCATTGGGGAATTGGGGATAACTCATTGTTGGCTCATTAAATAATGTAACTCATTATGGACAATAAAAAAATGTCTAATTCTTATACATATGCCAAAGAAGATTTATCTATGGACCAAGTGCAAGCACTCATGGAGCAAGGAAAATTGGATATTGATTAGGGCTTTTGGAGGTATAAATGTAGAAATTATTAATGCAGGAGTGTTGCTGAACAGAAGATGGATTGCTATAATAGAATACTATAGGACAGGGTTCGAAAAGCAGCAACATAACCACAAGAAATTCTCCATGAATTTTTTCATTATATTGTGTCATTATATTTTAGAGATTTAGAGGTTAGGTTGTAAACAACAGAAGTTATTACATATCTACATAAGCATATAGTGCTCCTTATATCTTCAACAACAGTATATTTATTATATTTTTATTAATAATTTACTGTTCAACAAAACTAATATTTTCTCTTACGTGGCCTGTAATCTTTTACTTATGCATCCATATAATTTTTTTTAAATATCCGTTAAATTCAATTTTTTGTTAAAATATCTTTCTTAGGTTGGTTATAATTTTCCTTCTATTGGAAATAGAGTTAGGAATACAAAAGAGATATGTATATGTTGCAGTCAACCTTCCAGTTGCTGCGCAGAAAGAACCCAAACAAAAGCGGCTTGTGGAGAACGGGTTTATTTGGCTTATGGACTCGAGGGGAGACTTCATCCTGGCAGGGAAAATGATGGCATGAGCAGAGGGGTGGACATCACCTCCGCCACAGCACTGCAAACAGTGGCAGGAAGGAGTACCAAACACTGACAAAGGGAAGCTGGTTTATAACCCCATAAGACCATCCCCGACAACACAGCTCTAGCGAGGTTTTAATTCCCGAACTGCCATCAGCTGAGCATTGATCACTCAGAACACATTCATTTGTTTGTGGGGGACACCTGGATCAAACCATAACAGTATACATATATATATATGAAAATATGCAAACACATATATGTAGCATTATAATCATATATGGCTATGTAGTATTTACTATATGTGTTAATAAATGTGGCTGTATGTAAGTATATAAATATATACTTATGTTCTTTTATATTAGGATTTCTAAAAGAGAATGCGTATACTAACAATAATATATTCTGGTAAAACTTTAAATTTTAATGAAGAATTTTTTTAAAATATATATTTATTGTCCATAATGAGTTACATTATTTAGTGGGCAAACAATGCGTTGTTATCTTGAATTCCCCAATTCCCCCCACCCCATCCCTGATTAATGAAGAATTTTTAAATTGTACAAGTATATTATTAAAATCAGGCAGGTCATCTACAATCAGATTGGAGCTTTGAGCTACTAATTCACTTCTTATGAGTTTATAGTAAGAAAATAAGGGTATTTGTTACAATATTAACAAAAACAAGATAACTAATTAAAATTATACATTATGCCAGAGTATTTCTTATACACAGTATGATACATGCATATAGTAAAATACTATACAACAATTAAAATAACAGGTATATTCTATGACATAAAATGTGCGTGGTTATGACTCACAAAACAATGTAAATAGAATGATCGATTTATAATAATTGTATGCACATATGCATACATACATAAATACATACATACCTATGTGCAAATAGTTTTAAAATATAGAAATGTTTGACCATCATTTTAATTTCTGAAAAGCAAGCTGAATGTGTTTGTATTTATTTCTATCCCTTCCTTTTAAATGTCTGATTTCATTATAATAAACATATTTTGTTTTTGGAGACAAGGTCTCATCTCGTACAGGACAGCCTCTAATTTGCTACGTAACTGAGGATGATGTTGAACTTTCGTTTCTCTTGCCTTTGCCTCCCTGATGTACCACCATACTCAACTTCCAGAGTGCTGGAGATTGAATCCAGGGCTTAGGTGCTTTAAGGATATAAAGCATCCTATACCCTGTGCAGAATGACAGGATCCCTGGTGTCCCCTGTGTTTGGAATGACAGCCAGGCCCTGTGTCCCCTTAGCCTGATGGGAAAG
The DNA here is from genome assembly GCA_004024765.1 of Zapus hudsonius. Lineage (NCBI taxonomy): Eukaryota > Metazoa > Chordata > Mammalia > Rodentia > Dipodidae > Zapus > Zapus hudsonius. The sequence continues at coordinate 34,930 of PVHP010010410.1, forward strand.
TTGAATGTCTGTGTGTCCTCTTCAGAGTGTAACTTCTCATTTTTTTCTTTGGACGTGGGTGCATTGTTCAGCTGGTTCGGAGTAAGCAAACAGTTTTGTTCATCCCGTTTCATCTTTCCTTGCTATTTCAGGATCCCTAGAAGCACTTAGGAGCTGCTGGGTGTTGTGCGTTGTTTCTTTCCCCAAGATTGACTATTCAGATCATATCCAACAGTGCATCTCAAAGAAGTCTTATATAATTCAAAAGCCTATGTGAATAAAATGTCAACACAGCTTCCCGATGAGCTCTCAGCAAACCAATGTCGAACATGCTGGCCCAGCAGGGTGGAGAGTAAGTGATTTTTACACATCGTGTGCTTTTCTTCCTTAACAAAGGCTAAGAGAGAAGACTGCTTTCTCTCCCACCCCTTGCCTTTTCCTCCAACACTTTTCTCCTTCTTCTGCCTCTGATGCCCTTGAAGGCTGCATTGAACGAGACAAAGGATAAACGAGCCGGGAGTGGGAGAGACTACAGACACCAAGGAGCTCCAACTGTCTGTCTGAAAGCCTGTTTATACAGCACCTGGGTCACACTCCTCTGCCATAGGCTTTTCTCTGGGTGTTATTGTGTTTATGGCATGAAGAAAATAAAACAGTATTCCTTGCTGTGCAGCACAGATCTATAGAATTCCGCCCTCTTTGCTTTCACCTCATTCTGTTTGAAAGAGGCTGCCTTTGAGGACCCATCAGTGATCACCCAGAACCTGCCATCCCCCCCTTTCTTCACTGAGTGACCTTTCTGTTTGACTAAGGGTGACATGTGCATTGGATCTAAAGAAACGTTGGCGAGGGGGTCTTTAACAGCAGCAACACACAGCCAAATGTAACCGAGACCCTTGCACACGAAACTAAGGGCTGCTGGTTTCGTTTGTTATTTCCCCTAGAGTTCCTCTGTGCTGTTTTGTTTGGGAATTTTCAAAGGACAATGCCAGTGTTCAGAAATGAATGCGACATCACAGACAGGCGCTTCCCTGGGGTACATTGAAGTGGGTGGCAACTCGAGCCTGGACTTAGAAGTTCTTTTTATTTCTCGGATGGGGAGACAGTTAGGGGATGTCTCAGGCTCCTGCCAATATCTAGTGGTTTCAAGAGTTGGCAGGGGACAGACACAGGGAGGGGTGAAGGGGGAGCCATTTGCACTAAGGCCTGACCCAGAGGACTTGAAACTAACTCACAAGAATACCAGATGAGTAAGAGAGAAGCCTCAGACTGAGGAAGCTTTGTCTTAAGAAGAACGGGCACCAAAGATATAAGCAGACACCTCCTAAGCAATCCAGACTTTCATGTCCACCATAGTCGTCACACACCCCTGTGCCCTTGCCCGCTACAGAATCCAGCTGAAAACAAATACAAAGGTGAGGTGGGCAGAAGATCGAAGGGGAACTTTCAAGGTGTTCAGGCTGGAAACATGAAAGGACAGGCACTAAGTCTGATCCATCATCAGTCGATGTTTCCCTCAGGGAAGACATTGAACTTCACCCTTGGCTAGGACCTTGCTCTCAGACGGATGCCCTTCTTCTCAGATGCACAGCAAGGCCACTTGGTGGGCAAGTCAAAAGTTAAAGTGAAATGAAATGTTGTACTGGAGAGATTTAAAACCTGTATTGAAATATCCAGTTAAAGAAAAAATAAATCAAGATGGCTCTATAAAATCATTCAGGTGCATAATTGAGGAATATTTTGCGTATCATCTAGGAAATGAATTGTTAGACTTCTTTACATTTCAACTGTGAAAATTATCTCTATACATGAGGAAAAGGGTACCTGGAGATATGATTCTTTTATTAAATTATACTATTCCCTGTGAATAGAGAACTATATGGTGTTTAAAAAAAGTGTCAAGCAAAGTCTAACCAATATGATAGATGACCCTCAAAATTTCACATGAAATAGACATCGTGCAGTTAAGAAGAACCTGACTGCCTTATGCTGGTATTCAGGGCACCCCAGCTAACACTGGACATCACCATGATTTCTGAAGCCACCCTGAGCATCAACATTTGGCCAATAGATGTAAATGGAGACCAGAGAAGGTCCCAGATGGAGAGATCATGGTTATGATGGGAGTTTGCTGTTGAGGCTTCTCACCCACATACATGGCCCTATACAAGTATACTGGAGCTGGAAATGCAGCCCACACTGTGGTGCTGTGTCTTGTATAGTAAGAAGAGCGAACCCAAATCATTGTCAGCCAGGATGCAAAAGACCATCTTGTACAGTATTTCTCACAATGATTTCCTCAGGAGCCAGAGATACAGAGTTCCAATAGCTAAAGTCGGCTCATCGGAGCAAAAATCTAAATAAGGAGACTCTGGGTTATGTGCCTGCATGGATAAGGTTATCAACAAATACTATTCAGAAACCAATGATTCTCGACACAAAAACCTCTAAGCTTACAACATTAAAGCATCCTTAATACTCACCCACCACGACTCAGGGAACTGAGCAGAAGAGGGGGCAGAAAGATTGTGAGAGCCATGGTGGGGGAGAATTTCAGAGGCATGGCATCCCTCAGTAACAACACACTTGGGTCAGGAGAACCCAGCTGAAGACTGGGCTATCCATGGTCCCCTACCACAAAGACTGATACAGACGGCCCACGGAGGAGGATATCCAGCTAAATGGGGATGGGGAAGGGGGGCAATGAGGAATTGGGGATAACAACTCATTGTTGGCCCACTAAACAATGTAACTCATTATGGACAATAAAAAACAAATACTATTCAAATGGATAAATTAATAAGGATGTATAATTCTTCCATGTGAAGAATTCCAGATCCTCTATAAGGATTGGCCATCCTCAGGGAGTAATTCATGACCCTGTGTTCCATAAATGTGCTCTTCATAGTGACTTCCTCCCAGAGGTCACAAAATGAGGAGAGGACTGTGACCATAACCCAGAAGCATGAAAAACACCACCTTAGCAAGTGATCAAAGCCAGCACCAACTGGATTAAGCCATGTTGAATTTGGGGGAAGACAGTGAGAAAGTGAAGGAAGGAGAGAAACATTTCACTAATTATTTTAATTTTTAGGATATACTTAAATATCTGTTGAGGAAGTACCCTGTAGTCATCTTCTCCTCATTTCTTTGACCACTGGCATTTCCTCAAATTTTTAGAACAAGCTTAATAAAATTTTGCCGAGTTCCCATTTGAAAGACTCCCCCCCACAAAAAAGCTGTATCATTTCTAATTTAATTTTTATGAAGAATATTGAGCAGAAGGGATTTTTTGTTATTATTTATATGGGCACTAAATACTATAACATTTACCCCTTCATAAAAGACAGAGTGATACATAGGAAAAGAAAAAGAACACTCACCCTGGAGACAGATACTTCAAGAGAAGTCCACATCATGAGCACAAGAAATCACCAGAAGGTACCAAAAGATGAAGAAGAAAATCTTTCCGAAGGCTTGGAGAGAATGGAAAACCCATGACACCTTGTCTTTGGAGGTTAGGCCCCAGAATTTTGAGAGAAGAAATTTCTTTTGCTGTAATCCATTCAGATTGTGATAATTCCTTACAACATCCCCAGAAAAGACAGTGTTCACCTCCTTCATCTGGAATTCTTTTTTTGGCATCTGGCAAAAGGATATTAAAACCATCTGGTTGAGAGCTGATGTTTTGTTACTATTATTTTCATTGTTCTTGTCATATGAAATCATACTTGATCATGCAGAAAGATTCGGTCTATCTCTTTAAATAATTTCTCTACATTGGCTTGCCATTAATTCTTAAGTACTTTATTTTATTTTGCTGCTGTAATTAGGATATTTTTATAACCACTATAAGTTCTAAATAGTTATTAATGGTATAAAAAGTTATTGACTTAATATATTTATTTTATAACAGGCCATCTCAATAAGCTCTCCTTAGAATTCTAATAGCTTTTCAATTTATTTTTGTGGGGTTTTTTTTTCAGGTATACAGCATATCATTTGCAATTAAAAAGAATTTGCTGTCTTTCTAATATTTACATCATTTCTTTCTTACTTCTTTGTCTTATTTCTTTATTCAAAATGTCCAGAACAACAAAGATAATCAAAGCCATCTTTGCCTAGTCATTGATACTTCTGCTATATAATTATTGAGAATCATGCTGTGTGATTCTTTTATTATTTTTTAATATATTTATTTATTTATTTATTTATTTGAGAGAGAGTATGAGAGAGAAAGAAAGAGGCAGAGAGAGAGAATGGGCATGCCAGAGCCTCCAGCCATAGCAAATGAACTCCAGATGTATGCATCACCTTGTGCATCTGGCTTTACATGGGCACTGGGGAAAAATCAACCTTGGGTCTTTTTCCCTTTTTCCCTTAACCATTAAGCCATCTCTCCAGCCCATGCCATTTATTTTTAAATTTTTTAATTTTTTTTCTTTATTAAGCAGAGAGATACAGAGAGAGAGAGAGAGAGAGAGAGAGAGAGAGAGAGAGAGAGAGAGAAAACCAGGGCCACCACCTTGTGGGTCTGGATTATGTGGGTACTGGGGAATTCAACTTGGGGCCTTAGGCACTGGAGGCAAGTGCCTTAACCACTGAACCATCTCTCCATCCCTGTCCTTTATTTTTAAACAGCTATCTTTGCTTTGCACTCCAGAATTTTCCTTTTAGTCTATAGTATATGTTAAATCTTTCCTGCTACATATTTAGAACAGAGTGTGGGCTCAGGAGGTAGCTCACTTCCTTGTCAACACTAGGACCTAACTTCTACCCCTAGGACACAGTTTAAAATGCTGGGCATTGTGGTGCATGTATCTGAGGAAACAGAGACAGAACGATCCTTGCAGCTCAGTGGCAAGACAGTTTAGTCTAATTGATGAGCTCTGGTCCAGTGAGAGACTCCTGTCTCAAAAAAAAAAAGTTAGACAGTGTTCCTGAGGATGACACCTGATATTCTCTGGTCTCCATCTGCATGCACACATGTCCACATGCACCTGCACATACACACATACCTGAACATACACATTGTCACGGTTTGATCCAGGTGTCCCCCACAAACAAATGAATGTGTTCTGAGTGATCGATCCTCAGCTGATGGCAGTTTGGGTTTTAGAACTTCACTGGAGCTGTGATGTCAGGGGCGGGCTTATGGGGTTATAAGCCAGCTTCCCCTTGCCAGTGTTTGGCACACCTTCCTGCTGCTGTTTGCAGTGCTGTGGCGGAGGTGATGTCCACCCTCTGCTCATGCCATCATTTTCCCCATCAGGATGGAGTCTCCCCTCGAGTCTGTAAGCCTAATAAACCCTTTCCTCCACAAGCTGCTTTTGCTTGGGTTCTTTCTGCCCAGCAACTAGAAAGCTGACTGAACACATATGCATGAATATGAAAAGAACAGGCTTTTTCTGGGGAGATTGCTCAGTGGATAGACACTTGTTTGCAAAGCCAGCTAGCTTGGGTTCGATTCCTTAATAGCCAAGTAAAGCCAATTGCAAAAGTAACATTTGTTTGTAGAATGTGTTGGTAGAGGCAAGAAACCCAGGCGTGTGTGCGCATGTGCACCCAAACACACACACACACACACACACACACACACACACACACACACACATACACACACACACACGCATTAAAAAGTAAAACTCAGAAAAAAAGACTCTAGTTGCTTCTCACCTTTGGCTAAGATCAAGTGAAGAAAGACTGTATCCTCTGCCTTCATCCTATGAACCCTTCCATTCTCACTGCAGTGAACTGATCTTGGCTTCAGCAGTTGTGTGGGGGTTTAAATAGAAAATATCCCTCAGAGGCTCATGTGTTTGTCTCCAGCTGGTGGCACTGTTCTGGAAGGTTGTGGAACCTTGAGGAAGTGGTGAAGTCTTGCTGCAGGAAGTGTGTCCCTGGGAGGTAGACCTTGAGGTCTTCATTCTCTCTCTCTCTCTCTCTCTCTCTCTCTCTCTCTCTCTCTCTCTCTCTCTCTCTCTCTCTCTCTCTCTCTCTCCTGTTCTGGAAGGTTGTGGAACCTTTAGGAGGTGAAGTCTTGCTGAAGGAAGGGTGTCAGTGGGAGGTAGGCCTTGGACTCTCTCTCTCTCTCTCTCTCTCTCTCTCTCTCCCCTGTTCTGGAAGGTTGTGGAACCTTTAGGAGGTGAAGTCTTGATGAAGTTAGTGTGTCAGTGGGAGATAGGGCCTTGGGGTCTCTCTCTCTCTCTCTCTCTCTCTCTCTCCTCCCTGCTGATGGGACACTGATGCTGGCTTCCTGTTCCTGCCATGCTTTCCCAACACAATACACTCCACTCTCTAGAACTGGAAGCTGAATTAAAACTTTTTTCCTTCCATAAGTTGCTCTATCTGGGTACTTTGTCTTAGCAATAAGAAAGTTATGGATACATCAGTGTTTATTGAATTATATTTATTAATATTTTATTTAGGACTCATACCCATAGTATGTGATGTAGATGTATGTGAAACCATTATGCTTTTAAGTATTAAACTGAAAGGTTGCATCAAAAAGACAGTAAGAATATATTTCACCTTCTCCAGTGTTCTAGAACATCTTGTACTTAGTTTCCTCATCTGTGTCATTTTTATCTTCATCCAACAACGCATGTATCTAACTAAAATACAGAAAAATTACTTAAAAGCTTCAAATGAATAATCTTCTGCCCAAATATTTGGTATATTTTAGCTCTACCCATACTTTGAGTTTTTTATTTTTCCTGTTATTTTATCTTCACATTTTTATATAGTAGCTTATGGTGTTACTTATTGTGTTACCAAATGTAAATTATTTATAATTTTCTAGTTTTGAGAACAGTTCTTTACACAGCACTCCCAATTTTCTCTTTTCCTTACATTGTTCTTGAAGGTTCCACAACCTTCCAGAACAGAGCCACCAGCTGGGGACAAACACATGAGCACATAAGCATATTGGGTCAGTCCATGGGGTAGGGAAGGTTATGGATAGCCTAGGAGTCAACCCAGTTCCACCCCCTTTTGTATGTTGTTACTGGGGGGGGCCATGTCTCTGGATATCCTCTCCCACCATGGCTCTTACAATCTTTCCACCCCCTCTTCCTCTCAGTTCCCTGAGTCGGTGGGTGAGTATTAAGGCGGCTTTATTGTTGAGGTCCTAGGGGTCTCTCTGTACTTCTGCTTTAGGCTGTTGACTGATTGGCTGTGGTTATGGGTCTCTTGCTTATCCCACCACTGTCTGTGGGGTTCCATGTGGATCCTCCACTGTGGCTTGTTGGAAAGGCCACCTAGATTCTATTATGAGTAGCCTCTCAGCACAATTATAGAAAATGTATTGTGAAAAAAGATACTTGATAGTCATATATAGTTGAGATTTTATTTTCTAATTTAGTTAGCTCTCCTTGTTAGCAATATTTTTACCTCCTTAACATTGAGCACCAATATTTTTTTTCAAATGTTCCTAATAACCTTTCAGTCACTTTTTCCAAATCCTAAAATAAAGATACAGGTTCTCTTTGGAGACCCGGGATACCCCTCTCTCATTATTTCTTCATTATCTGCTTCTGTTGTGTTTCCTGCATGATGTCAGGTGTCAAAACGCAATTTTAGAAGATTCGATGCATGCTGTGGTAAGAGATCACTACAGAATCTGCTCAGAAATTCTTCTCTTAGGGATTCAGTGGAGGATGGGCTTGGGGGTGGGGACAACAGAAATGGAGGGAGGGGAATATCATGGCTTGCTGTCTATACTATGGCAGTTGTCAATAAAAATATTTTTTTGAATTCCCTTATGGTCTGGAGGCTGAACCTCATAAAACAAGATGCCCACAGGGCCACGCTGTCTCTGCCACAGGGAAATTTTTGATCCTGGTATCTCCTGGCTGCAGGCGCCAACAAGTGTTTTGTGACTTGCCAGGCTCCTGGAGAATTCTTTTTCTCTTCTCCTGTTTGTCTCTCCCACAAAGAACAGTTTTAATATGCTTTCATTCTTGGTCATTTTACTACAGCCTTGATATGTTCTCTGCTTATTTCATGTCCTTGCATTTTCTCTTCTGGTAGAGACAAGTGAATCCAAAATCTAACGAGTACTGAAATTCAATATTGATTACTCTTAAAGCTTAACTTAAATGACTGTTTCATCTTTGTTCGGTTTCTTAATTTGAGTCTTGGGTAAAGCAATCTGTTGCTCTCTTAGGTTTCTGTGCTTTTCTTCTTCGTTAACATCAAATGAGGACCTCTTTCAAACTCCGCCTCACTGCCAGGCATGCACACAGAGCTGCTGACACTTTGTACTGGGTCATTGTTCTATAAGAATCACTGAATGAGAAATTTTCTTTCTCCACAGACAAACAGACACAGATTAATGCCTATTTTCATAACAAAAGGGCTTGCAGAAGTAATTGAATCTATGCAAAAGCCATTAACAAAATCCCTGATTTCTAAAGAAATGCTTCTTCAAAAATAATTCAATAATCCTGAAAGAACACTCATGAGAGGTAAAGTGTTTGAGTTCATTGGATTTGTTGGTCTTCCCATGTAAACAACAAATACCAAAAATAATTGTCTCTCAAATATGAAGACTGCATTCTTCTATTTTTGAGAGTTCAATGTCATCTGATTCTCATTTATTTTTCTCCTCAGAAGAAACCTAAGATTTTTTTCTTAATAATAATATTCTTTCTAAAATGTCATGGCAATATACATTTATGTATCCTTTTCAGTTCATTAAACCAGGCTATTGAAGATATGAAATCTGGAGAATTTTTCTCCAAATTATTTCAATGGTTTTCTCAGTTATTCTTTCTTTTTTTTATTTTCTTTGTGTGTGCACGTATGTGTATGCACATGTGAGTGTGTGTGTGTATATGTGTGTATGCATGTGTCATGGTTTGATCCAGGTGTCCCCCACAAACAAATGACTGTGTTCTGATTGATCGATCCTCAGCTGATGGCAGTTTGGGTTTTACAACCTCAGTGGAGCTGTGTTGTTGGGGGTGGGCTTATGGGGGTTATAAGCCAGCTTCCCCTTGCCAGTGTTTGGCACACCTTCCTGCCGCTGTTTGCAGTGTTGTGGCGGAGGTGATGTCCACCCTCTGCTCATGCCATCGTTTTCCCTGCCAGGATGGAGTCTCCCCTCGAGTCCATAAGCCAAATAAACCCATTCCTCCACAAGCTGCTTTTGCTTGGGTTCTTTCTGTGCAGCAACTAGAATGTTCACTACAACAGAGTGGCATTTTTATTTTCTTTGTGTGTGCATGTATGTGCATGCCCATGTGAATGTGTGTGTATATGTGTGCATGCATGTCTTTATTTTCTTTGTGTGTGTGTATGTGCATACACATGTGAGTGTGTGTGTGTATATGTGTGCATGCATGTCTTTATTTTCTTTGTGTGTGTATGTGCATACACATGTGAGTGTGTGTGTATATGTGTGCATGCATGTGCACATATTTGCATGACTATTGTGGAGTGCAGCGGAGGACCTCAGGGGCCATCCTCCAGAAGACTTTCTTTTTTTCTGAGACAGGATCATTGGCCAAGATCTTCCTGATGGAGCTACACTAGCTGGCCAGTGAACCCCAGGGGTACTCCTGTCCGGCTCTCCTCAGTGCTGTGACTAAACACAGGCCAACACAGCCAGATATTCTTGACGTAGGTTCTCAGGCACTTTACCTGTGGAGCCATGTATTAGTCAGGGTTCTCCAGAGGAAACAGAGTTGATAGAACGGATTGGAGTAAAAGGGAATTTATTGGAGTAGCTTACGACAGTCCAACAATAGCAGTCTGCAGGCCCATAAGTGAAGAAACCAGTAGCTGTTCAGTCCACATGGCTGGAGGCCTCAGCAGTCCCAATCCAGCCCAGAAGGCCTGATGGCTCCCTGCGGAGCGGCTGCTCTTCAATCCATGATGTGAGGCCAAGGAAACTGTGTTCTGATGTCCAGGAAGGAGAGCAGGATGCAAATGCAAATCACAAACAAGCACCAGCAGCCAGGGAGGAAGGAAGAGGGTTTCCTTCCCCTCAAGCTTCCTTATATTTAGTCCCCTTGGAAGGCCCACCCAATTGGGGGGAAGAGCTCACTCTGGAGAAAGGACCTCCTCTCTTCTCCAAAATCACCAAAGGATTTTGTCAATCCTTCCTCCAGGCAAACTCAGAGACCCACTCAAGATTACTGTGGATTATTACATAGATCAAGTTAACAAATTTAACCATCACAAGCCATGTCCCCATCCCTGCCTGTCCCTTCTTCAACTGCCTATTGTTTGGATGTTGGAATTTCTTCATGGATTCAGTTTTTATCATTCCCACCTTGCTGTCGACATCTTTCTCTTGAGAGTCTAAGTCCTAAGAGACTCATGTGTCTTTAAATAGCTCAGTTGAATTCATGAGATTTCTGATTGGAATCCCTAAGAGGCGGGGTGTTTGAACTGTCCCTTTGTATAGAACCAGCACTTCTTCATGTGGGTCTCACTCCCCTCAAGCATCTGAGGGACCCCTGTGCTCAGACAGGGCAGCTCAGTTCTGCTCACTCACTGGCACACTCATTTCCTCCCAGAACCTTCTTTCTTAATTTCCCTTCTTATTTTGATTGCTCTCATCTTTGATGTTATAAACACTCCTCCCCACAAATAAAATAAAATAAATAAATTTAAAAATTTTATTGGCTTTACTTGGTCATTGAATGAGGCCTTGAAAAGCGAGTAGGAGGGCCTGGAGAGATGGCTGAGCGGTTAAGGCACTTGCCTCTGGGGCCTAAGGCCCTGGTTTCAATTCCCCAGGACCCACATAAGCCAGACACACAGGGTGGTGGCCCTGGTGCGCTCTCTTGCTCTTTCTCTCTCTCTGTCTCTCTCTCTCCCTCTGTATCTCTCTGCTTGAAAATAAAATATTAAAAAAAGAAAAAGAAAAGTGAGCAGGAGTGTCTGTGGATTAGGGCAGGCTTCCCGAGTGGTGGTCACTAGAATGCAAAGCGAGCTCCACTTCTCAGTGAGACTAGAGTTATCACAAGTCACAGGCTCTTTGCCTGGAGCTGCTCCATTTCCCCAGAGGATAACTGGTACAGAATGGAAATCCATTGTGTCACTGACAGTGCCAATGCTGGGGAGTGTGGGGGCTGGGAGACCAGAGGAGGGAGAGGTTGGAGAAGTCACCCATATGCACCTGCCTTGTTTTGAGCTATGTCTCTCTTCCCTAGGTCTCAGCCCTCTCTGTTCTGCAGTCAGGAGTGTCTCTGCTTCTATCTCTCCTTAGAACAGGGATATTGTCTTGGGTGGTAATGAGCTGGCACGTGAGTCGGCATGGAACCAAGACTATCACCCAGTCTGTGGGTATTGAGCACCACATTCTACCCAGCCTTGCAGAATGCTGAGCTTCTTCTGGGTCCTGCTGGGCAAGTCTCTGGGCAGTAAGACTTCTTTGCCAGTGGGAAGACTTCAGCTGTCTTCACCCTGCCAAGATGGTGCCCCTCTGGTTGGCTTTTTCTCCATCTTCTAAGTGCAAGTGGACAGTGTTCATCCATCTCATTGCTGGTCTTTTCTCCCACTCTCCTCATCCTTACGGGTTTCTGGTCTTTAGTATGATTATTACTGGAACATGGAGAGAGCAGATACACCTTCATGCCCTCAGCGACGTCACTGAGCCTGAAATCCCTACATTGTTACGCATTTAACAAAATTCTCTTCTTTAAATGTTTGATAAAAAAATTACCCATCAGTGACATTATTAAAGCCAAATACTGTCTTATTTTTAGCACTAGCCGCATCGACTTTTCTTTCTATTCCATTTATAAATTTAGTTTTTGTGCCTTTGGATCCATTTTAGTTATTAGCATTTTCCTAGAAAATCTATTTCTTCAACCTTTTTGAACTTTTTAACTAAAGCACTACATATAGCCTTGCATTATAATATTTTAAGCAAAGAAACTTTGTCTTTCCATGAAAAGCTTTTCCTATTTTTACTTTTTGTTCCATTTTATGAGATCCTACCTCTGATACCTTTTAAATATCCTTTCAGCCTTTTGCATATTATCTTCCTTGAGTCCATTTATTCTCTATTTTTATTAGCTCAGTCTGGGACTTATATTTTTTTGAAAGTTTTAAACAGTTAGGTCTTAGGTTAAGTATACATACATATTTACTTTATTTTTTATTTTCAATTTCTAATTAGCTTAAATCTTTGTAATTTTTCTTACATGTCTTAAGGTTATTTTATTACAATTTTCATAACATCTTCAGTAAAAATATATGGCTTCTCCACATTCATACTCTCATATTTACTAATAAGCACATGTAATGCTCAATATATTATTTGTCACTTATTATAAAAAATAACCTATAAAAGGAATTTTGATCTGTCTTGGTCCCAAGAGTCATCGATGAGTACGTTATTCTTATTCTTATTATCATTATTATTAAAGTTCAAAAGTGTAAATATTCTTTAAATGACAGCTTCCTAGTTACTTGTAGTTTTATTATACTGTGATCAGAGCTGGTCTCTTGATTTCTGATTTGGAAATTCTTTGAAGACTTTCTTTGTAACCCAAAAATAGAAGAAGTTTTCCACGTGCTCTATGGATGGTACCTGCTCTGTCTTTGAAGAGTCCATAGTTAGAGAGGGCTTTGCTCTGTGGTTTTGTTAAACTGTATTACAGGAGT
>PVHP010010411.1:0-47782 GCA_004024765.1 Zapus hudsonius
TTCTTTCTTAATTCTTTTTTGTTAAAATTCTGCAGTTCTTTGGTGTTTTCCTATATCTGTTAACCATGCACTATTTTCTAGTCATTATGAAGGCATACGAAGTTTTCAGAAGCATGTTTCCTTTTGTGATTTTCTGTATTAGCTGTTTTTCTTGTTGCTATTTAGGAAGAAGGGTTTTCTCTGGTTTCTAGTCGGAGGGGGCACAGTCATCATTGAAGGGAAGGCAAGAAGACAGGGACAGGCTGTGCTAGTTACAGATCAGATGAACGCTGGTGCGTCTGCAGTCAGGTCTTCCCAACTCAACTTATCCAATGTAGAAATTCCATTTTATCTGAGAGGAGATGGGCGTTCCCAGAGGTTGTCTTTAAGTAGCACCAGATCCTCTAGAGCTGGCAATCTGTATTAACATCTCAGTGTATGTGGCATGAAGGTACAACCAAACACCAGAAGGTTATTCAAAATCCACGTAGTAAAAACTGGTGCTCCTGAGGATGTTAAAGTCACACAAAGGACAGACACTGGATAAACAGGAAGAAGTTCCATGGCCCTGTGAGAGAAATATGGAAGGTTTTTGAAAGGAGAACCAGGATATTATGAATAGACCATGAGGATAGATGAGGGAAGGGCGTTTGGTAACTGATCCTCCTAAACAGAGGCACTGAGTGAAGAACATGCTGGACTCACAAGGAACTCCATACAGATAGAGGCACTTGCTGATGTATTTTTCAAGAGTATATACTTTCTAAAGATGTTTCATTACCAATAGGTACTTATTACTGCTTTTCCAGGCTCTTACTAGATAAGCCATCGAAAGCATAAAGTAATACACCTATTTGGCTTTGGTATATTGGAAAGGCTGTGACTCATTAGAATTACAAATGCCTGGGGTACTTCCCAGCCCACCCACCCACTCACCATGCCACTAAGGGCAGGTTATTTAAACTCCCTCAGCTTCAGTTTCTTTATCCCTGAAACAGAGTTAAAAATATTTATGTTCTAGAGTTGCCGGAGTAATTAAATGATATAATATTTTAAAGCTGCTTAGAATAGTATCAGTCCAAGCCAGTGTCCACAGTAGATGACAGCTGTCATGATTTTGATGAGTGATAAAAATAGCAGTCTGCCATTTAAAAAAATTACTAAAATGTATTGCATTTATTGAATCATGGAATGCTGGAATAACATTGTTTATTAAACCAATTAGGCTGATATATTAAGTTTTTTAGTAATTCTTAATTCCTTTTTTAATAGGCAAAATCTCAAATCTTATCCAGTGTATTAGATGTTGCTCATAGATTTATAAAAGAAGTAAATCCTGATGAATCCAATGAAGGAAATAATTCTACAGAAGAATCCAATAAAAGTCAGCAAAAACCCAAGCCTCTACTTCCACAGGGTAGCAGCTCTGAGGTAAGCTGAAGAAGAGGGAATAAGACATTTTTCCATCTTACAAGACTTTGGTAACCCTTATTCACATAGTAACTGAACATGTGTAGTTTGAGACAGTACTTTGCACATTGTTATTTAATAAGGATTTTTTTATGATTCAAGATGTTTTGAACATAAAGATATTTTTAAGATTACTTGGATTCCACTGAAAATTGGTGTTTTTGATGAATGGATTTTTGACCATATAACTTTCTGGAAATTTTCACCCCATCGGGAATTGAATGAGTGTTTGAGGTAAACATTAAAATAGAAGTCTCAACGCAATGTAACAATTTCATATTATGACTTCAGAGGCTAAAAATACAAAAAACTCCACAAATTACCTACTTGTCTCACGAAATGTTATAATATTATCTGGAGATGTGTATAGTTTTATAATATGCTTATATTGATGTCTAAGCAAGAAACAAATTACCAATTTTGATGTATGTTATAATCCTGTTTCCTTTGCATGTCAGCTACATTTTTTCCTGCACTTCAGAGACTATGAGTTACTTGGATAGTCATGATGTTTGGTATTTGGTGATAAAACTGAGGTTGAACACAAGTCAATTGAATTTCAATCATCTTTCCGTAGAAAATGTGTTCTATGCTAGCAGGATCTTTTTTCCTGCAAAGCAGTTATGCTTGAATTTCCTGAGAAAGTGGGCACAAGTTCCTGGATTTCACTTTCTCAGCAGTCGGAGGTGTGTTATGAATACATGAGATGAATACCAGCTTCATAATTATAATAGTGTATTGAGAAGCAGGTGCTATTATTGCAAAATATTTATGTGTATCATCTCCCTTTGTCTTTTATTAATTATGGCTTGATTTAGATGGGAGAGAAGTGACTGAGAAGTTCTTTTTCCAAATTGCTCCATATATCAACAGAGGAACTTATGTTTGACCTTCCATCTTCTGACTCCAAATTACTTGCTTTTAATCACTATACAGAAAGTGTGGATTTAATGGTTTCTTTCAAAGGGTTCTTCATGTATCCCCTTTGATTTAATTTAGCCTATCAATAGAAGAGAGAAAATCCTCAGCTTATGTTTATAGAACCCTTTCTGCTAGACACTGTGTTGAACACCTGGCTTGTCTAATCATATGAAATGAACACAATCACTACATTTGTCTGTGCTATTATCCCTATTTCCATTCTCCTAGCTGGAAAACTATGGAGTGCACTCCTATGTGCCTTTAATATTTATGAGAAAGGCTTCTTCATGCTTCTCTAGATAATTATTAATTACATATTCTATACAGACCATCTGCTTCTTATCTTAACCTATCGACAATCAATTTAGTCATTTCATCTGGGGCAATATACTGAAAATCAACTGCAAAAACACAAAAGAAATATCCAGGATTGAGTTCAGCAGTTTTGGAGGCAATATCTGAACATGTGTTGTTTTAACCACTAAGTGGTGATTCTTTAAGAAATCTGGATTGGGAATCATTATTAGGCATCTATTTTTATTAGGGCCATACCAACTTGTGTTTCTGTGATATATTGTTTGAGATTATATCAGATGTCTGTATGCACATCTTCAAAACCTTCAAGTGTACCCTGTCTGTTCCATTATTTTGCAAGTAAGGATGAATATCAAGAGGATATCTTTTGTTTAAAAGATGCACAGAGAAGATTTAGTAATTTCATTAGTATAAGTAATTCGCGTTTGAAGATTCAGCCATTTAAATAGAGTTTCCTAATTCGTCTGTTTGTATGTGACTGTCTGATTAGCTGGCAAATCTTAATTTTCTGTATGCTCAGAGTATGTCTGTCTATATGTTATACTGAAGTCCACCTCCTCCCTTCTCCTGTTCCCACTGTTCAGCTGAGAAGCATGCAGCATTTTGTGGGGTTAGACAAGCTTAATGAATCTTTCTAACTTGTCTCACTTTAATGAGTACAATGTGTGTATATGTGTGTGTGTGTGTGTGTGTGTGTGTGTGTGTGTGTGTGTGCATGTGTGTGTTAACCTGTTAGTGCTGCTGGTCTTTGTACTTGGAAAAAATAACAAAATCTCACTTGATTTATTAAAATAAGACAATTAGAATGGTATGACATCGAGATAAGTTATGGGGAGAAAATAGACTAGTAAAGGATTCACACATATGGTGAGAGGAGTTTTATTATTTCAGCACCATCAGTGAAGAGCTCTCTGAGTAGGTGTTGCTTGGGAAATGAAAGGGCATGAAAGAATGTCTGTGTGAAGATGAGGGCAGGACTTATTCCAGAATTTGTGAATACCTGATAGGAGACTCTGAAGACAGAACAACGTGGGTGGTTATAGGAGCTACAAAAACATGAGTTTTGCTTAGCAGGACAAATTAGGGGAGGAAAGGAAGTGACAAAGTACAAGACAGAGTAGTAGTATACGGTCTGCAGAACCTTGGGGAACCTGGAAGAAACTGGAAATTTCAGAGTCAAATGAAGGGTTGGAGCAAATGAGATGTATAGTTAACAACAGAATTTGCTAATTCTAGCTGTTGTAGAGGCATGCCTAAATGAAGGGTTGGAGCAAATGAGATGTATAGTTAACATCAGAACTTGCTAATTCTAGCTGTTGTAGAGGCATGCCTAAAAGAAGGTTGGAGCAAATGAAATGTATAGTTAACAACAGAATTTGCTAATTCTAGCTGTTGTAGAGGCATGCCTACATTCCCAGCACTTAGTAAGACAGGTGGCAGAATTTCTTGTTTGAGGTTAGTCAGGACCACACGAGACTAAGATCTCATATATATATTCCAACATTGGGGCTTGGTGGTGCACGCCTTTAATCCCAGCACTCTGGAGGCAGAGGTAGGACGATCACCATGAGTGTGAGTTCAAGGCCAGCCTGAGACTACATAGTGAACTCTAGGTCAGTCTGGGCTAGAGTGAGACCCTACCTCAAAAAAAATCCAATTTATTTTATTTAAAAAAAAAATAAACAAGAATTTCTTTACTGTGACACAAAACAGGAAATGGGGGGAAGTAGAAGGAATAGAAAATGGATTAAGGCTTTTGCGACTTTACAGGGAGAATAGTGGGCGTAGATAATAGGAAGTCATCCTCAGATCTGTATGATTTTGCATTATTTCCTTTTGAGCAGACCATTTATAATGTCAATCGAGTTTAAGAGAAAACTGTAAAGCATCTAAATGACTACGATTATTCCAAGTTTAAATGTATTAGTTTGTAAAGACAAATATTCTTAGCTGTGTTTTAAGATTCAAAGAACTTAATAAACATATCTTGTTACATTTCAATTGGTTTAGGTCGAAATTACAACAACAAACGTAGGTGAATGTGCAAATCCGAGAGTCGGGCTCCTATGTGAAGGAACATTTGATGAAGCAGCTTCTGCTCGCTCCTTTCAAGAAGCTCTGAGCCACTGGAGAAGTGGCACTGTGCAGGACAACAAAGAACAGAGCTTCCATGAAGCTAAACCAGGTATGGATACTGTTAAACCATGCACGTCGTAAGACAAAGGTGCTATTATTTTGTTTATCTCTATTTTCTGGGAATACAAAGGCATTGCTTAAAACTACAAGCAGCAATTTGTCTACACACCTCAAGGGAGTTGTATGTATAGACTGTTCAGTCTCTGGTGAGTGGTTCAATATTTATAAACCCTGAATTTTGTACTTCCTTTACTCTTCTATGTAAATTCAGATTATTAAGAGAATGGAGGCTAGGACTCTCAGCTTTCCTTCTCCCAGCAAGATGTTGATGTTAGGAAAATCATTCCATTGTACAGTTAATGTTGCAATGCCAAAATGGGAGAACCCATGAGAATGAGAAGCAAAGAATCTATTGTATTAGTTACTTTACTGGTATTGTGGCCAACCACTTGCTAAAGCAACTTAAAGGAGGGTTTATGTAGTTAGCTCAAAGGTTTTGGGAAGATAGTCTACCAAGATGCAGAAGACATATGAGTAACTAACTTCACAGCAAAAAAAAGAGTATTTAAAATAATTATTTATTTGCCCCCCCCCCCTCTCTGTGTGTGTGCTCACATGCTACTTTTTGCATCTGGCTTATGTGGGTGGCTTGGGAATTAAAGCCAAGACATCAGGATTTACAAGAAACTCCTTTAACAACTGAGACATCATCTCCATCTATAAGAGATTATTTTTTTAAAAAGTCAAAATATTACGAATACGCAATACAGAGGAAAAGGAAACACAAGGTACAAAATAAAGATGAATTGTTGGAGCAGCTTATTTCCAATTTCTCCAAAATTAGCCTTGCATCTGTGGGTGGGGCAGGTTCACTCACTCTCCTGAGAATCCTCAGTTCATTCACTCAGAGGTGGCTAATGGTCTGTCTAAGAGATGTTTCTTGTTTGTATTGGGAGTGGTGGTGGCTACCACAACAGAGCCTGTTTCCATAGTTTTAAAACCTGTTCACTGAATGCTCTGAGGAGATGAAACCCCATGTGTCAAGTAGTTAACTAGACTTATAAAGTTTGCTTCTCAGTTGCAGTCAGTTTTCATAGCAGACATGAGGCTCTAACAGTTGACCCACCCTTTGCCTAAGGATTAAGGCTGTCAAATTCCAAAATTATTCACAAATGATAAGACCAGATCTTCACCACCAAAATGGGCTGTTACCTACTCTATATATTTCTATACTATATTTACTAATCTTCCTGCTGTATGACTTGCCCAGTTCTTTCCTCAAACCTTCGTCCTGTGAATGCTTCTTGCTGTGGTCTTTTATGTTGTGTCAGCTTTACTTCCTTATTCAAAGCACTGTTGGGACATGTCTCGGTGAAGAAAGCTCTTGCTTGTGCAAGCTTTAGAATGTGAGTTCAGATCCTCAATACAAATGTAAAATGCTAGCCTGACAGTGCATGCTGTGGAGGCAAATGCAGGTGGGTGCCCCCAAGTCTTGCTGGATAGCTGGGCTAGCCAAATTGGTGAGCTCTAGTTTGAAGTCATCAAAGCTGGTCTCTGGCCTCAATAAACACACACACACACACACACACACACACACACACACACACACACACACACACACAGGAAGATAAAATAAAATAGTGGCTCTCCATCAATGTTCTATTAGTATATCCGGTTGTCAAACTCACTCAGAATCCAGAGATCAATTCCCTAGAAGTTAATATTTTAGACTACAGAGTAGAGCATTGACTATTCAAGACTAATCTGAATGGACAAGCTAAGAATAACCATGAATGAAGACTCCTCACATTTTCCATAGAAACATCCATTTTTTCACCTCAACACTTAAAAAGAAAAACTCTTTCTATAAAACAGGGGAAGCAAAGGTCTCTAGCCACCCAAAGAGATTTAGCAATTAAAAAAATTATTTATTTATTAATTTGTGTGGTGGGTTGGGTTCACCAGGGTTTCTTGTTACTCCAAAGAATGCAGATGTTTGTATGACTTTTTTTTGTCCTCTGTCTTGATGTGTGTACAGGGGAATTGATCCTGGGCAAGCTTGCAGGCTTTGTAAGCAAGTGCTTTTAACTGGGAACTCATTTCACTACCCAAAAATTGCCTGTTTGTTAGAAGATATTATTAAAGATATCCACAAGCACAAATACCCAGGTCACTTTTCTTTTTTATTTCTTTGAAACATACCATTGTTGAAGGGAGAAAAGTGAATTGGAGAATATTTACTTCCTTCCTCTTAGCACACTTCTTGATTTGGAGGTATCTCTAAAGCATGGTAACCTTTCTAGATATAGATATAAAAAAAAGAATGAACCACCTCTTTCTCTTGCTTTCTTTTTCTCTCTCTCTTTCCTCCTCTCTCTTTCCTTCTCTCTCTCTCTCTCTCTCTCTCTCTCTCTCTCTCTCTCTCTCTCTCTCTCTCTCTCTCTCCATTTAACTATGCTATGGCCAGAATCCCATCTACTTTTTTTCTCTGTGTCATTCTGAACTATTTATTTTCTGTTTTCTATAAAGTGTAACTACCAGTAGCAGTGTGTGTTTGTGTGTAATATTATTAATTCTCTTTTTAATGGAGTCTAGTTATTTCTATTTTCCTAGATTGCTTTCTTCAATGCTGCACTCCTCTTGGAAAAAGCTGAGTAATTCCATTCTTTTGATTTATTTTCATTGCTGGCATGTGGCTATGGCTAGAAGCTAACCCTAAAGTCTGAGGAATGAGCTTGGCTCCATCTTCTAGTTCGAGAGTTTGTACACACATGTCCTTTCATGGTCACCTCTTGTCTGTCTGCTTCACCCTGTTGATGATACAGCCAGGACCACGAGCTGTTTTTGCAGGAGAAAGACTCTACTTATCCTGGATCCCATTGCTTTCATTCTCAGAAAGTTTCAGTTTCAAACAATTTTGAGTAGTGGTTTAAGTTTAGAATATCAGAAACAATCATTTTAGAGTAAATTACTCCATAAACATCAGTTCATGAGGAAGGATGTCTCTGCCAATGTCATTCTAAACCATTTATTTTCTGTTCCCCATAAAGTGTAACTAGTATGAACAGTGATTTTAATAATTTTGTATCTGTGTTTGTCTCTCTCTCTGTAAATAATGAATCTGTTTGAATTGAATTAGTTGCTTAAAAAAAAAAAACTTGTGAGAGACCAGTCGTAGTGGTACACACCTTTAATCCCAGGATTTGGGAGGCAAAGATAGAATGATCACTGTGAGTTAGAGGCTAGCCTGAGACACATAGTGAATTCCAGGTCAGCTTGGGCTAGATTTAGACTCTAACTCAAAAAATCAACTAAACAATAAATAAAACAATAAATGAATAAACAAGTAAGTAAATAAATAAAAATTTACAAAGCTTGTGAATCATAAGAGCATTTCACATCAAGGATTGTTGAAGAAACTGCCTATATAGTTACTTGTTAAATCTCCAGAATGATAAAACACTAATGTTATTTAAACCTTAGCCTATTGATTATATTGACAAGTCTTAATGCATATACACTTCTGAAATGATGCATTATGCATCTTGGGCTGAAAAGGTATGGTAATTTTGACACTTGGCTGCATTAATTATGCACATTGCTTATTTTTATAGACTCCCTGGAAGAATGTGAAGTACAGACTAATCTGAAAATTTGGACAGAACCAATTAATATTGAATTTAAAGAAGACAGTCTTTCCTATATGGAGAAATTATGGCTTAAAAAACATAGGAGGTACCATCTGTATTTTTTAATATTATTATTTATTGGAAAATATAAATCAATTTTGTTCTTTGTTTTCCATGTCTTTCATCAGCAATTTTGTATGTAAGCTTCATATTTACATATGCATTTTTAAAGTCACATTCAATCCATCTGAAGCTTTATTTTGTCTAAAAAATTATTTTAGTTATAGTTGCATATGTGGTAAATCATTGGCTTAGATTTTTGCCTTGAGGAAAAAATGTACAAATGAGGCAAAAGGCACAAATGAAGAGGTGAATTTAATAATAATAGCCAAAATATGCAATAAGGAAAATTTATTTTAAAAACATGCTGCTTTTTTAAAAAATGGTATAAATATTTGAAGTCTACCTTTAAGAATAGTTGTAAATTAATTAGACCTCAAATTTTATAATTTTATTTGTAGCAATCAATACCTTTTATTCAAAAACTGTTCAAAATGGATTTCATTTTTATAAATTATTTCAAATCAAACTTGAAATGATAAGCTAAAATTTTGAATGAGGATATTTTGTCACCATCATAATTTCACCATCATATAAGGTCATCAAATTTTAAGTTAGAAAGTAGATTTAAAACTTATAGGACATTTCATTGTTCCTTACTGGTTGCTTAGAGAATATAAGAGAATCCAAAGCTTTTCTACAGTTTGTTTGGTGATGGGTCCATGGATTCTGATTTCTGAATTTCAAACACCTCCTGAATGGCACTGTTGTCCACAACGGCAGTCTGTGAGTCACATCATGAAGAGGGAAGTCTCTAGCATACAGAGCAAGGAGTATCAGTCCTTTGCTTCATCTTAAAAACCATTTGTCTGGGATATCCTGTCACATCATCTTTCTTGTGAGCTGTAATCCACCTCTAGTTAGTTTCAAAGCTTGGCTTTCATTTTGCTCTGTCGTCCTATTGATGATTTTCTATGTCATTTGCTTCTTTGAAATTTGTTACCTGGAATTCTTCAAGGAAGAGTATCATTTCTCCCACTTTTATTTATCTGATATTTTATTTTGGGGAGTTTTCACATATTAATTTTATTTTGCTTGGATTAATATTTGGCACTATTTTGTAATTCAAAGTTTTTCTGCTACGGCCATGGGATTCTCTCAAATAGTTAAGTGAGCATTCCGTTCCCCACTTTTCATTGTATCCATTAACTGGGGTGGAGGGACAGGTTTTATCCCATTGATTCCTTGCCCCAACCCAGGCTGGTACAAAACCCAGTGTCTTTAAGAGATTATGCAAATCAGCACTTAAGAATCTTCCCTGGGCAGCCAGTTTGATATAAGCAGCCCTACCCAACTCACTGAGCACATTTAGATTAACTTTCCACTCATTTGGCCTACTGAATTGGCCAATATTCAAGACACTTGGCAATTTTAACTAGACAAACATGCTGAGGTGAATATTATTTTATTATTATTTATGATTATGATCTATTTTTAAAGTATTGGTGCCTTGTCTGAATATCCAAAAACAAGAGTTTGTCCACTGTTAACTACTTGCTTGTTCATGGACAAAGCACTGACGTTGTATTGGTCCATGTTTTCTCATTTGCAGTAGATTGAAATTATAACAAATAGCCCTGAATTCCAACCTCATTGTCAAGATTCTACAAGTGTTTGGAGCCTTTGCTCATAAACCAAAATGTTTTGCTTCATAAAGAAGTATATGGATAATATCATGTTTATGGTTCTGTATAAAAACTTATTAGTACAGTGTATATCCATCTAGAAAGCAGTTTCTGGTGACCAGATGACAGTTTGTCTTCAAATTATACTCTAATATTCTTATCTATCACTTAACCTGTGGTTGCAAGGGATCACCTTCATCAAATTCATTAAAACACAAAGCTGATGAGTAGAGAAATATATCTTACTTATGTGATGCACAGAACCATAGACTACCAGAACAGAATCAATTTTTTTTTCTTGGAAAGTTTTAAAGAGGCAGTGCAAAGTAAGAAAATAGCTGTGGGGCTGGAGAGATGGCTCAGCGGTTAAGGCACTTGCCTCCAGTGCCTAAGGCCCCGAGTTCAATTCCCCAGTACCCATATAAACCAGACCCACAAGGTGGTGGCTATGATGCATTCTCTCCCACTTTCTCTCTCTCTCTCTCTCTCTCTCTCTCTCTCTCTCTGCTTGGAAATGAATAAATAAAATATTAACAAAAAGAAAATAGCTGTGAACTTGATCTTGGAAGAAAGAGACCGGTTAGATTCCAATCTCCCTTCTGCATTCACTCCCCGAGTGAATTAGAACAAATGAGCTTCTCCATGTTTTCCTCAATTTCATCATCTATAAAATTAGATTAGTACTAGAGATTATTTAATATAATACCTATTGATATTTAAAGTACCAAAATAGGACAGAACGTGGTAATTTTTTATGTTTTATGTTGACAGGATATCAGTACGACCCTCCTGCCTCTCACATGGGAAACTCATGAGTTTGTATGATCTGAAAAGCCTGTGCAGATATTTATACTATGATAAAAGATGAGTTCTCTCCACAAAAATCTGTGAACAGCCTCCAGAACCAAGTATATTCTCTTTACTTCTGAGACTCCCTGGGCCTCCTTGCTTTCCATTGAAAGTGGACTGCATGAGTTTTCAATGTTAATTAGGCAATAGATGCCACAGCCCTCCTCACTCCTCACATTCTTATAATGGAGGTCTGTTTTGTCACCCTACAGGCTTGCTGCATCAGTGCCCACAGGTTCCCTTTGAACTTGTCAGAATAATGCCACATCTGTGAGGTGAAACACACACACATGTAAAGTGACTGTAGAAACTGTGTTGTATGTTCCATGGACTCCGTGTGGTTTTTGAGAGAATACTGAGCTGTATCATAACTTTAGTTTTGATCCAAATAACAACAACGAGAACAACAACAACAGCAAAACAATAGGACATACAATTTCAAAATCTTGTGACCAGTTGATTACCACAATTGTAGTGCATTCAATTTCTGTTCATCTTAATTTTCTTTTGTGAATTACAGGCACAGGTATGGTATCATCATTAATTTTGTATGCTCAGCCGTTTGATAAGTAAATCAGCATCTTGTCTGGGAATGTTTCAGTTCATTCATTTCACCCTTGTAATTGAATCCGTTGTTTTGTAGAATTCCACAGGAGCAACCAGGTACATTCCTACACTCACCTGCAAATGCAGCTGCTACTGCTGAAGTCCAAGCCTCACAGAATGAAAGTGAGGATGACAGTGATGGTCAGTTAACCTTTAATCAGATTTTTTAAGTTTACCATTTAATATTATATACAGCAAGCATTAATTGACATATAATTTTAGCATTGCTTAAGTAGTGCCAATCTCAGACATATCATACAATTCCTTATCTTCATTTCAAAATCTTACACAGGTCTTCTTTTTTACTTTAAAAGCAATTTCATTTATGTCTACACCTGAGTCATTCCTTATTAGAAATAAGGATTCTTTTGCATCACAATATACTAGTATTAAAATCTGGGGATGAAATACATTTCCTATTCTATTTCCTTTTATCATTTATCCAAGCTGCTTCCTACAAACAGAAGGCACTATTAGGAGACTTGGAAAAATAGTGGCTCCAAAGCTAGTTTAAGTTAATTTATTGCTCAGGATATTATTGTTTGTGTTTTCTTTTGTTTGTTCATTTTCTGTTTTCTTTTTAATAACTGTTAGGGCAATCTTAGGGGAGCTTGTTTCTGTTTTGAAAAACAAAACATCAAAAACTAAACAAGAATGTTTTTGTAATAGCTTGTTAACCTGATGTAAGACAGACCTTAGCAACATGATTGACCATGAACCATTTGGATCAAGTTTACTAGAGCTCAGGGGAGACGAGCACTGTTAATAAAGTTAGTCTGCTTGGTGGTGGTTTTGTAAAAGAAGCCCTTGCACATTTCTAAAGAGTTAACTTTGTTAGGAAATTTGAAAATTTCTTACAAGCCAAAAGTTAGTCAGTAAAATGCTCCATGAGAAGTTGAATAAAATACTGAATTTGACAGTTACTGAAATCAATGTGTACAAATAAGGTTGGTGGTTGGTCCATGCTTACAATGGTCTCAAGTTTAAATGAACTACAATACACCAATTCACAGGCCATGTTCATGCCCAGGGTTTTTCCTGCCATCGGTAGGTGAGAGCTGAAGGTACACTTGGTCATTTTCTAATATGGATGCCTAGCTCCTCAGTCAAGATGCGAGCAAGGGATTAACAACTTCAGAAATCCTGCAGAGAAAATGCCCCCTGTCTTCCTGGCTCCATTATCCACAAGCTCAGAGACATCAAAGGAGCATCTGACTGTGGTCTCTGCTGGTGTGCACCTGCACATCAAGCAGGGCCTTCCCATCTTCTTGTGGCTAAGGGTTGCCCAAGTAAGAACAGCCCCAGGAGCTGCTCTGTACTGATTCATGCTTCCAGACAGTACTTTTCCATTCCCCTGTAGTGGGGAGATGAAGAAGGAACCTGCTCCAGCACCCCCCTTCTCCCATTGATATTATCATTGCCATTTCTGCTATTCATAGGGCCCAGTGGAAGGCAGGTGCAGTGTGGCAAGGGCCTCCCTTCCTCAAAGATGCTGCTACTATTGAGCAGGAACACTGCTGCTGGACTCAAAAAGATGACCTGGTCTGGTACAGCTACAGCAGCAAGCACTAGATTACTTTGTAATCACTTCATTAGTTTTACTTAAACATAAAATGCAAAAAAAAAAATACATGTTTCACTTGAGCTGGGAAAACTGGCAGTGTTTACACGTTGGTTTGGATGCACTGTAGACCATCTGTGTTAGGATTTTTGGAAATATGTCAAAAAAGGAAATTATCTGACATATTCTTTGGTAATATCTTCCCCAATATTCTTTTCTAGTTGAGGTCAAAGTTAAATATCCACCTCTTTTTATGCCAGTAGAAGAGTTAAAAATAGAGAGACCTGAACCATCTTTAACAATAATAGAATTGGATGATGTAAGTATATAATGAAAATTCAAATTCATTAAACAACCCAGTAAATCCTAAATAAATAGTGTTGTCTGTATGTTATTATCAATAATTGATTTTTTACATAACTGGAATTTAAGAAGAAATGAATACATGTTTCAATTTCAACATACTGATAAAAATTATAAGTTTTAATATATTGAGAAAAATGTATGAGCTAAATTGATCTTGCCACATTTTTGGAAGCTTGTCACATGGGAAGTGAGCAAATATTAACTGTGTGAACTTACAGGGTGAAGTTTAGTGTTCCATTTATTTAGCCATGTCTTTTATCAGGTTTTTAAACAAAGATCAGTTTCGTGATATAGTATTCATTTCATTAAATTTTGTGCAAATGTATTTTCTTGAAGATCAGTACTCTATCCTGTTTGAATGCAGAAATAGTATTTACAAGTTAAGAGGTATTTAATAATAAGAACATGAACTCACACCCCTGGGAGTCACAAAAAGAACCAGCTAGAGCCCAGTCAGCCGAGCAGAGCTCAGGCTAAGGACCAGGAGACCACCATACCAGTGAATTTCTGACTTCCTGCTCTCCTGGTACCTGTGTCTCACTTTGCCCATAATACTTCTCTTAAAACGGCTGACTCAGAAGATGACTAGAACGTAGTGCCCATCTCTCTTGACACCGTTTTCTTTTTAGGTTGGTAGATTGACAGCTTTCTTTGTGTTTGCCTATCATTTTTAATCTATTGACAATTGCAATGCATGAACATAATTTGATCATATTCTGGCCCCACCATCCTCTCTCGTCCCCTTACTCCTATTCCTATTCCCCTGAGGATTCTCTCTCCTCTCCTTTGATGCCTCATTCTATTGGCCTTTCTCTGTCTTCTTTGTCAAAATGTTTATGGGCTCAGAAAAACCCAGGTCTGGTGGGAGCATGAGCCAATACTGTGGGGCCATGAATGTACCTGTCTGCTTGTGTTGGCAGGACAGTGCCCCAAAGTACTACTTCCCACGCTGTGGCTCTTACATTCTTCATGTTCCCACTTCCTCAGTGTCCCCTGGGCCTTGGAGTAGGAGACAGAGATGGCTTATTGAGTGTTGAGCTTTGGACTGCCTCTTATTTTCAGCTTTGTTGAGTTTTAATTCTGCTCTGGATATATTTTAGATATTGGTCACATGCAGATATAGATCTACACATAGATGCACACATTGTGATTTTCATTGTTATAGTCTATATATCAACACTATAGAATACATGGATGACTTGTCAGTTGGTGAACTGGAAAATTTAAAGTCGTTAATCTACTTGGGTTGGTAGTTAGTTGTTACATAGTAAAATACAAAAAAACTATTATGGCTGGTCCCAAGTAGGACAGTTAAAATGTAAATGCCCTCAACAAATAACATTGGATTTTTCTTGACTTTAATAGCACACATGTTTCACAGGATATTTTTAGAGCCTCATTTGTTAAGTAGTCTAAATATCACCCATAAATAACTTGCTAACACATGATTATCTATCAAATGTTATATATTTTACATGTATTTAATAAGACTTATGAAGATCAATGTGAAGAAACAGGAAATGCTGTGCCTTATAAAGTTGAATTAGCTGATTCAGAGACTCAACTAAGGTAAGACTTTTCTAATTCAATATAGTTATTCAAGGCTAACTCCAAGAACTTTATCTATCCCTTTTTCTATCTCTTTCTATGAGAAATTCATGGTGTTGGGCTGAGGAGATGGCTCAGAGGATAAGGCACTTGCTTCCAGTGCCTAAGGCCCTGGGTTCAATTCCCCAGTACCCACATAAGCCAGATGCACAAGGCAGCAGCCTTGGGTTTCTCTCTCTCTCTCTCTCTCTCTCTCTCTCTCTCTTTCTCTCTCTCTCTCACTCTCTTTCTCTCTCCCTGCTTGAAAATGAGTAAATAAAAATAATTTTAAAAATTCATGGTGTTAAAACATATGACTTTAATATTAATTTTATTTGTCATATTTAAGTTTTAGTATGGTAGTCAATATTTATAAATATTCCACAATTAGAAAGCTGACTAAGGAGGTTGTGGTAATAGTTCTGTGGAACAGTGCTGCCTCCCAAGCATGCGGGACCAGAGATTGGATCTGCAGCATCACATAAAAGGCTGGTGTGCTAGAGTTACCTGCATCTCCGTGCTGGGAGGCAAAGGCAGGAGGATCCATAGGGCTTTTTGATTGAAAATTGGTCAACTCATTTAATTAAATAACAGGTCATATTCTGGTTAAAATTAGCATATATATGCTGATTTATTTACTGATTGATATTTTTTACATGGAGTTAATGTTTTCGGAACACCGAAGGTAGTTTATTTCTAACAGGTTAAATAAAGACAGGTAAGAAACTTGTATTTGGATTTCGGAAGTGAAAACTCCATAGAATTTCCAAATAGACAATTATACAGAATTAGCTTATTGAAAAAGATGCTTGTTATTCATTTAATTATTTAAAAAAATTGTGTTGAGATAAAGTAACAGTAAACACTGAAAATACATTTTCCATATATACCATTGACCTTAAAGAATCAATCTTTAACCTTTCTCTACTCAGAGGTTTTTTTTTTGGGGGGCAGTATATTTTAAATTGTTTGATTTAGTGAAGGCATTTTGTATAAATGTGTCTTAAAGTCTTCAGATGTGTAACATTTTGAATAACACTATTTTATAAAATTCTAGGTATAATGCCCCTACATTTGCTATTTGTTACTACTCAAGCTCACTCAATGAAATTATCAAAATATCAAAAAAATATTTCACACACAAAAAAGAGCTGAACCGTGTCCCTTCAGAAAACAAAAAATGGTCAGCTCAATTTCAGCAGGAAACATTCTACCTCAAAAAAAATGTGATCAAAGAAGACACTCAATATTGCAAGCACACGTGGGTGCATAGCTTCTTCACACATGTGTGTTCACATCATACAAAACACACTTGCAAACATAAAAGATAAAATGACATTTCTGTTTGTGCTCTTGCCTGGTACTTAGATTTTTTTTTTACAGCTTCTTTTGAGTTTTGGAGTTGTTATTATTTCAAGTGCCTGGATTAGTCTGATATATTTCATATGAATGTTTCTAATCCTTTGATATTAACTCTAAAATAAAGCGATATAAACGATCAAGGTGAAAAATGAAACGAACTTCTATAGTAATGATGGCTTCCTAGATAAAATTTAAAAAAACATATATTTATTGAAAATTTTATGTCTGCACAAAATGCATTTTGAGCTTCATCTGTGTCCATCTCTCTTGCCCTCCTCCTCCATCCCCTCTTCCCTGAGAACTGTCTTCCCCATAACAAGTCCCTCTGCTGTTTTGGTGACTTTATTGCATTTTCACTTTCCTTCTTGACCCGTGAGGTCTTGCTGATGGACCCAATGCTGTGTAGGTAACAAGAGTTGCTTGTGAGGTCTTTGCATTCTTGTGACAGATACCAAGTGTTCAGAAAGCCATGTTCCAAAGCCCTCCTCCCTACCCTCTGTCTCTGGAATCTTCCCTAAGCCTCATGGGTGTCTCATTTAATGTTGAACACTTCTGAGGAGTTTGCTGAGTCTTACTCTCCCCTGTGTCACCACCATTTCAAGAGAAAGCCTCTCTGATCAAATGTGAGAGCAGCAATACTATATGAGCATGACATTGAGCATTTCGAGGGCAATTTGATAAGCACAGCATACCTACTTAGCCAAACAGTAATAGCTTCCCCCATAGTGCCAAGGACATTCCAACCCATCAGCTTCTGAAAGGGTTTTCAGAATCAGGTATCCATTCTCTCCTGTGTGGAGCTGGCCTTGATCCCAAGCAGAGAGCAGTCGGTTACCTTCATAGTATTCATGACACTATTGCAGCAATGGGCTCATGTTGCTTCCTGGCCAATTGTATATTTCATGGTGCCTAAGGCTGATTAAGACCATTGATGAGTTTTCTCCCAGCAATCTCTAGCCCTGTGGAAGCTAGCAAGTAAGAAGGAAGCTAACCCTGGAGTTCCAGCTTGCTATTTCCTTGTCTAAAAAAGGAACACAAGTGGTATCTTCAACAATAGCTTCTTACATTCTAATTCCAGTGAGGAACCAATAGCAGTGTTAAAATTCTGTATGGTTTTAGGGAGCTCATGGGCTTCTCTGACCAGCTCATTAGGAGATTTACTGAGTTAGGTGTTTGGATTTTCTTATAACAACCCATGGTTTCAATTTCATTTTTAGTTATCTAACAAAGAAGTATATTTCCATATGGTTTATTCATATCATCTTTGGTTTTGGTTAAACCTCCATCTGCCCACTCCTCTTCTCCATCCTCCTTCCCTAGCTTCACATAGATCTTTCCACCTCAAGTTCTGTCTCTCTGACTTCACCTTATGCACACTCCTCTCCTCCCCCTTCATGCCCTCTTTCCTGCTTCTTGGCTTCTGGTCCTGACTTTTACTTCATCTTACATATAAATCTAAAATTTCAATGCTAGGATCTACATCTGAAGTAGAACATGTGGTATTTGTCTTTCTTCACAGAGGTTAACATATTTAGTACAACATTTTTCAGAACCTTCTCTGCAGATATCATGATTTTTCTTTTCAGCTGAATAAAATTCCATTGTGTAAATATGTGGCATCCTTATCCATTCATCAATGGATGGACATCTATGCTGATTGTATTGTGATTACAAGAGGAATAAACATGGATGAGCAGGTGCCAGTATAGTAAAGTGCACAGTACTTAGAGTATATTCCTCGGAGTGATACAGCTAGTCATATGGTAGATCTAACATTTTGAGGCACCTCCTCTCTGATTTCCTTGGTGGCTATACCAGTTTATACTCCCAACGTTGAAAAAAGTTGAAGAGGATATCACTACACCCATGCCGCCATTTGCTGTGATTTGATTTTTTGATGATAGCCATTCTGAGTGAGATGGAATATTAAAGTGGTTTTAATTTTCATTTTCATAATGGCAATAGATGTTGAACATTTTTTTTTAAAACTGGTTTTGGCCATTTGTATTTAATCATTTGAGAGTGCTCTGTTCAGTTTCATATCCCATTTTTTGATTGTGTTTCTTGTATTGGTTTTTTTAATTGCTTAGATTTTTGTGTTCTGTATGTATTATAATTATTAATATCCTGTCACATATGTAGCTGGGGAAGATTTCCTAACATTCTGTAGGTTTTCCCTTAACTAGATGACCATTTTCTTTACTGTAAATGGATTTTTAGTTGCATGAGGTCCCATCTCTGCTTTGCTGTATTTTGGGGGGCTACTGGAGTTGTACACAAAAATTCATTCCCTACAACTATATCTTGTCCTACCTACTTGGTACTTTAGTCATTTTAGGATTTCAAGTTTTATATTAAGGTATTTGAACCATTTATAGTTGATTTTTGCGCCTGGTTTAAGATAAGGCTCTAGATTCACTCAAATGTAAATACCCAGATTTCCTCATAATGGTGAGTTGTTGATAATGCTATACTTTTGCTGGGCATTGTAGTTGAGTTGGCAGCTGTGGTCTTTCAATCTTTCAAATACATCGTTCCAAGCCCCCTGGCAAAAGAAAAAAATCTGTTAGCTGATTGGTTTGCCTTTGTAGTGGATGAGGTGCTTCATTCTTGCAATCTTTTTATTTTTTGTAATTAGTGTTTTAAACATAATATGAGATGGGACACTTCTTTTCTGGTCTTGTGTATAGTGTGTTCTCTCTGTCTGTTGTATCAGGATGGGAGTTTCTTTCCTTAGATTTGGGATTATTTTCTATAATTTTGTAAATTTTTTTCTTTGACTTTGGCCTAATGTTCTTCTTCTTATATGCCCACAATTCAGACATTTGGTCTTATCAAGGTTTTGCATATTTCTCTCCTGCTTCATTCATATGTGTTTTTAAACTTCTCATTGGTTTTGACTAATTAATTCAGTTCCTCCTCCTGGTCTTCAAGGCCTAAAGTTCTGCCTTGCATTGGATGCATCGTATTGGTGCAGCTTTCCATGGAGCTTCTGTTTTCACTAATACTTTTCATTTCCAGATTTATTTCAAGTTGTTTCTCTTTAGGGTTTCTGTTTCTTTACATAGTCCCATGACCTTTAATCTCCTTGTTTGACTTTGTTTCATCCTGCTCTTTGGTTTGGGTTCTCTTGGTATTCTTGCAGATGGTTATTTGAGTCATCTTTGAATTTGTTCAGGATTTCATTCATGCATATATTGTCTCTTTGATTTCTTTGTACATATTTCTAATCATTCTCTTGAGAACTCTGTCTAGAATTTCCTCTGTGTAGCTATGCTTGGAATCATCAGCTATGGATTTTGTAATTCTTGGGGGTAATTTAGTGGCTTAGCTTTTCAGATACCATCAGGACTTACCGATCTGGAGCTAGGACTTTGGTCAGGTCTTCTGGGCACATCTCTTTTGAGTGAGTTCTTAGAATGTTCTTTGCTCTAACAGGTGATGTTGAAGCTCTCTCTGGAGGTTCTTGATGCTATATTGTAGGTGATGCATCTGTAGTTGTCTAAATTTGGTTTCCAATCAGATCAAATATACAGTTGTATCCCTGCCGAAATGTAAGATGGTTAGGGTTCCTGTGGGGTTGTAGGGCAGAGTGTCATGACCGGAAGCAAAGATCCAGACATGGAGCAGTTACTGGTGTAGCCAGCAGAATTTTGATGGTAGACAACTTTCTGGTCAGCAGATCAGAGTTTTTAACTACTATTGTAGATGCCCAAGGGAATGAATGGCATTGCTGCTATTTTTGTTCCTTCTTATCCATTATCACATAGCTGTCCTTTGATCTCAGTGTACAGTGTCAGAGGAGGCGAGGAAGGCAATAGCCTTACAGCTTTGGTTTGAAGATGCCCACAGAATTATACTGAATTTCTCTCTTCCCTGGGGATCATGAGGGATACAGGAAAACTCTATGTTGAATATAATCTGTGACTCTTATAATACAACAAGGTAGAGCTTTCCTAAATATCATGTGTTATTGGATATATTATTTTATATTTAATGTTAATTTGTAGTTTCAGATAGCAACCATTTCTAAAAATTAAACACCCAAAAATTACCTATTAATTTTGACTCTTAAAGTTCCTTCATGAACAAAAGATATATGCTCACATAATAATACCTGAAACTCATTAATTTCCAATGACTTTGAATATGTAGGAGATCAGACATATCAATGTTATGAAATAGGAACATCCACTGCAATCTTAAAACTAAGTTGAATTTTATTGGATTATACATTCCTTTTACCTAATGTAATTTAGTTTATATGGTGTGGAATATGCTTATAGGAAAGTGAAAACCTGCATTAAATTTATATAAATACCCTAGTTCTATATTTTTATATTAGTTTCAACACACTAGAACTTTTAAATATAATTTCTTTCCATTCTCTTTTTGTACTTTTCCATAAACATGTTAGTTATACATTTTCTGACCATCAGAAGAATTTCTTTCTATTTGAAAGTGGCATCTGTCACCATCATGTTTTCGACAAGGGAAGACTGGACGTTTCACATCTGTGTCTGGGAAGCAGCCATGCATATTATAAAGATGACTTAAAAGGTAACATTTTACTTGTTGTTTAATATTATTAGTGATGAATTTGGGCAATTTAGTAAAGATAATGGGTATTTTGGTTTACACATATTTGTGTGTTTATTATAAAACCAGAATTTTTAGTATTTAGAACAAGAGGAGCTGAAGATATATAATTTTCTAGGAAATACTTTTAGTCAATGAAAAGCAAAGAAAACAGAAAAAACCAATGTATGGAGGCTCTGTGAAGTTATTGTGGGCTAAGTAGCATTTTACATGTTATATAGAATAACTTTTATTGATAGTCTGATTAGCACATGCTGTCTGCACATGGAATTAAAAATTCCCCACAATATTTATATTTGATTTAAAATTCATGTGAGAGAAAAAAAATAACTAAACAAAGCAATTCACCTGTCTTATATTTCTTTGCTGTTATTCCGATTAGCTACTTTGCAATCTGTAAATTAGAATACTCTGTGTAAATGTCTGGGCTCATTTTTCAGAATTTGTCTTTTTATGGGTTGTGTTTCATATGTATGTTTATGCTTGGGGTAAGTGTATTTGTATATGCATGTTTATATATGTATAATTGCACACGTGTGTGTGTGTGTGTGTGTGTGTGTGTGTGTGTGTGTGTGTGTGTGGTGTGCTATGTGTGCTCATGTTTGTATGTGCATGGGATCATTCCACAGTGAAATCTCAATTTTTTGATGTTCATAGTATTCCATCATATGGATGAAGGGTTTGGTGGGGGAGTGAAAAAGCCAGTTCCTCAAGTTTCACTTTTGTGACTAAGTGCTTGTGGTCACCTCACACAGATCCAGTATGCGCACCAAGGAAGGACCCCAGTGGGTAGGGAACAGAGAGGATGGAAATGGGAATACTTTCACAAGATTTGCTAGTACAATGTATAAACTTATTCATAATAGAAATATTAAAAAAGAAAAATAATAAAGAAAATATGACATAAAGAAGAGCCTAGATGACTCCATTGTAGATTTGGTTGAAAACCAATGTTGGAAACCAGCAGATATGTTTAAAGTAGACGTAATGAGGTAGTGAATGACACAATCATGATCATTTTGTAGCTTTCTGGAGACAGATGTCCCTATAACACACTGTTTTCTGCCCTTCACTGCTTCTGGTCTTTTATCTGGCAGATATTCCCTATGCTCTCTCCTCATCATACATGCTGGGTAAAAGAGGTACAATTTGGAGCAAAATTAACAAATGGGATTTATAAATAAAGCCTTTTTAAACTACTGAACTTTTGGTTTCTGAACAATTTAATCATTTATTCAACTGTATTTTCTTTTTGTAAATATGTCTTCAACAGCAGGAAACTCATATATAGATTTTGACAACACTGCGGATTCTGGTATTGATCCTCTTGACAATGAAAATGTAGCAAAAAGCAGTTCCTCTGAAGGAAATGTAAAAGAGAAAAATACAGATCCAGAAAACATCCAGCAGACTTGTGACCCCTGCGTATCACTTGGGAGCAAGGATTCCTCACCAACTACAAATTTAGACACAACTTTCATTAAGCAGTTGTTTTCTCGCAACACCCAAGAATCCTCAGAATTTGCCAATCTGCCTGAGAAACTATGCCCCAAAGATTCTAAAACTACAAAGTCACCACCGGTAAAACTCTCTTAATTGTATCTTATTAACTATTTTATAAGGAAGTTGTTAAGTAAATGTCATTTTGACACAGTGCATTTTTGAAGGTTATTTTCTGCTGTAGTTGAGATGTGTGGAGAAGTGATTCATACGGGAAAGAACACTAATGACTTGCAGCACATTTTAACAATATTTTAATTCTGATCTTATTCTCTTCTGACCTCTATTCAACAGTAAGCTGTCAGTGTACCATTATCCACCTCGTTTCCTTTAAGGCCCCATGTGATCATCTCCCAGGGAAGTCTTGTCTTCTCAGTTCTATAGGAGAGGAGTTCCCACCCTTATTTACTGCCTATTTCCAATCAAGTTTTTTAGGGAGTTTAGGTAATACTTTAGGTAGCTAATCCAATATCAGCTTCCCTAGTTTGACTTTCTGGTCTACTCCCAATCTGTCAGGTTCTGTCAAAGATGGCTGTGAATTAAATAGCACTGCTAAAAACCCAGCAACATCCCATACTTCTGTATGGTCACACATACTATCCAAGTAATGTTAAAAGGTAATAACTAATTTCTGCTGTTTATTAGAAGAAAGGTGTGTGTGGTTAGTACTCATTCTTTTGTATCCCAATTAAAAGTACAAATTATTCAGAATAAAATAGGTTCTGACTGAGCTGGTTTTGATAACAAACTAAAAGAGGATTTAAACATCCATATGCATAAAGTCTTCCTCAGTGGGCCCTGCTGAAGAGTTCAGAGGCCAGAGTAGAATGCGTACATGGTCACTATTTTTCCATCTCAATGTAGATCTGAACGGTAGTAAAGTAGCTGCATGTAAAGCCTGCCTTTTTCTCATGGGCCATGCTGGGTTGAGTGAATGAGTTTTCACAGAATTTTAAAATTAATGGGTCTGTAAGGTGAGAAGTGGTCTTTATACAAATAAAATAAACAGGATTTAATTCATTTCAGTGTAAATATACCTAAGAAATAAAAGTTTAACTCTTTGTGTGTGTGTGTGTGTGTGTGTGTGTGTGTGTGTGTGTGTAATTCCAATAATATTGTATCCTATAAGAAGATATAAAAAGGAATTAATTGGGCTATGGAATAAAAGTTTTGCTAGGTTCAAGCTACAAGAACTTCATAAAATTTCTCAGATTCTTGTATTTGCTTCATGCAGAGAATTTTGTTAATTTCACGTTGTCTATGTCTATTTTCAAATTTATTCTCACTGCTATTTTACTTTCATCTTTAAAATTATTTTATGAATAAAAAAAACAAAGACACTAGGGAAAAGTCATGGGAAACTCCAAATTCCTGGAAAATGTATGTACAAAAAATATTGAGGGAAAAAAAGCAAGAGGAAGGAATGAAAATTTTGTTTTATTTTATTTGTTAAGGTTTTCTCTTTCTTGTGACACAATGACCACTTTCAGATTATAATTAGGATTTATATATTTTAAAGATTTTATTGTACCTCAATGTCTTCACTATTAAAATTTAAATCTTATGAGAACAGAATGTCTGCATTGTCCCTCATATTGTGCTTAATAAATAAATATACATCTTTGTTTGAATGGGTTAAAAAGAAACCGAATTTGTTGTATCCTTTTCTAGTTGTTACAAGAAATAGCCCTCAGAAATAAACCTGTAAATGAAACTTATCAAGGACCTGAGAGTTTCTTTACTTTTAATCAAAATGAAAGACAAAGCTTAGAATCCAGCCATTCCTGTTCAAAGATGACCTTAATGACATTGGCAGGTGAGTTCAGTCATTGATTGAATGATGTAGTTCACTTCTAACTCATTTTTTTCAACAACATATTTTTATTTGTAAGTCAACACACACACACACACACACACACACACACACACACACACACACACACACACACTAATTCCATTGGCTCCAGAAGCATTTTGCATGCCATTGTTTTCCTTAAATGTTAAATGCTACAGGAAGTAATAAAACATTCTGAGAACAAAATGTGTCACAGAAGAATTAACTTTTAATCATTTTTTATAAATCTATACTTTTATTAAGACTATGAATGAAGTTTACATTTATACAAAAATTTCAGACATTTAACACATGTCTAAAATCATTTGATTATGTAGCTCTAGATGCAATTCTAGACAATACCAAGAACTGATGGGTCTCCTATTCATGACAGAACATTTTGCTTATCCATTAATTTGAAGACTTTATTTTGTATTTTCAAGTAAACCACCACCCCAACATGAAAGCTAATCATCTCTTTTGACCAGGGCTTTTGAAGCCATTCACCCCTTGAATTGACTCCATGAAATTTGTGGTGTCAGCGACTTAACCCAGGCACTAAGTTTCAGAGTTCAAAGTTGGAAAATCAGGCTCCAAGCTTTCCACCTTAAGAGCAGGCTCTATCTCCTAAGCCCCCCTCTGCCCTTCCTGCAATACTTCAACCAGTGGCTTGGATGGATAAACTGGTATAAACTGGTATTTATAATTTCAGGGTTGGAAAATAAAGGGTCTTATTTTTTTCTTTCCTAATCCCATATCAGCACCTCTGAGGCAGAATGATCTGCCTGCATGCATCTTCCAATAGAAGACTTTCCTGCTTCACTTACCTTCTCAAAGATGACAGCTTTGGTTAATTGAGGACTTTGCTTTGTCCTTTACGGGCAACATTATGTGCAGTTAGGGAACCTCACAGATTTGAAGTCATCTCTCACAGTCCTCCTTTCAGGTGCCAATGAAATATTTTGAAAAGGTAAAGTATTTTGAATTTAGGACTAAAATATCAGTTGTTTTACCATTTCCTCAACCAGGCCACTTAATTTTAACCAAACCTATGCAAGGTCTATCTATAATTTCCTTTGCTCTTTCAATTTTTCTTTTGTGAAAAACATGAACCTTAAAACTATCCATCTTTACCATTGTTAAGTCCACCCTTCACTGATATTGTCACACAACTTTCTACATCTATATCCAGAGCTATCTGTCTTGTTCTCATCAAACACTAGCCATCATTCTCTCCTTCTTAGACCTCCCAGGGAACACTGTTCTATGTTCTCCTGTGTTATTTTCTCACTATAAGTACATCATTTGCACAAGTAGAATGGACACCGTGTCCCAAATTTAGTTCTAGTAGCAGGTGTTGAAATGAGCATGTGACTAGAAGGTGTGACCACCTCTTACTCTCCTTTGGAACTCATCAAGCTTCCAGGATTCTTTAGAACATAGTTTGAAAATCACTATCCAAAGAGAAAGAGGTTTGATAAAGAAAATTAATCCTTTCTTTTTTAAGTTGGGTAATACTCTGCTATATGGATTTACCACATATAAATTCATTGATCCAACTATGGACATTTGGGCTCATTGGACCTATTAGCCATTGTGAACATTGCTTCTGTAAATATGAGTTTATACAAATATCTTTTTTTTGAATGCCACCATTTGTTGGGGTGCAGGAGAGCCACCATACTATGCTCCCAACAGTGCTGTAGAGCACAAGTATACCAAGCACTCTGTACATATCACTGCATTCCATTGCTATTTTCTGTTTTCTTGAGAGCTAATCTTCTTCATTAGTCTGAGCAGGTAGATCCTGTAGTGTAGATTTGCATTTTCTCAGCAATCTATTTCTCTCTCTCTCCTGTGAGGGTTCTCAGTGTGCTTTATTCTCTTTTAGATTTCTTGTGAGGAAGGGGATAGAAGTTCATTACTGGAATCTGATGATTAATCCTTTTTAATACAAATGACTTCTGAGTATTTTCTCCCATTCTGTGAGCTTTCCTTTGATAGATTTCTTTTTTATTTTTCTTATATATCTAAGTTGGTCTGTTTTTTCCTTGGCTGACTGTGCTTTTTGTACCATGTCCATGAAGTAAATTTAGGACTCAATGCTCAACTTTCACCCCTTATTTTCTTCGAATAATTGCTAAACCTTTAAAGTCTGATGTTTACAACTTTGATTCATTTTAGTTGATTTTTTTACACACTGTCATCAAAGTGTCCACATTCGCTTATTTACATGTAGATTTCTAATTTACCAACACTATCCGTTGTAAAGACTGCCTTCACTACTAGATGAGTAAAAGGTATTTGAGTGAGGTGTCGCGTGTTCTTATCACATACATAAGAAATCATGAGGGATGACTGGGTGTGTAGCTTCTTGAAATGCGCCAGGCCTTAAGCTGTACCCAGCAACACACACACACACACACACACACACACACACACACACACACACACACACAAACACACAATGTGAGGTAAGGTATATGCTAATTAACAATTTTAGTCATTCCACAATATATGGGAATCTAAAATCAACATGTTATACTCCATACATCTGGGAAAAGTTGTCATTGCACAACAGCACGACCTTTGCCATGCTGGCTCCAGCTTATTTCTGGGTTTGTATTTTCTACTATTTGGGGAGGGAAATTTCACCCTCCAGATCACTGTGTCTTGTGGTACATTACAAGATTATTTTTGACATCAATGTAATAGTGACCCATGAATGCAACTGTTAACTCAGATCTTGGGTTGTAACTCAGCAGTGGAGCAAGTTCCTAACATGTACAAGTCCCTGGGCTAGATACTAGTCCCACCCACATATACACAGATGTTTTCATGTATAAACTATTGTGTCTTATACTGTAACGGTATAGACTTTTGTAATTTCATTTTTATTGATAAATACATTGTATATAATAATTGCAGTAAAAAATAAAAAATTATAATCAAGATATATAAATCTATTGGGTTATATTTTATAATTATGAGGCTCTTTATTTCATAATATATATCATTGTTATAAACATTCCTAAATTCCGCTAAATATTCTGCAAGATAATATATAAGAAAATAACACACTAACTTGGATTGGCCTTATTGTACACCTCGTATTATCTCACCATTGTGTCTGTTTCAGAAGATAGGGAATGGATGCCAGAGCACAGTGTTAGTGTCCATGCTGATGGCTCAGCTGCTTTTCCTGAGAAGCGGAGGGCGGAGAACCCACCACCACGAGTTAGACAGCAAAGAGTGGGTAAGATTGGCTATAAGTCCACAGCACAGGGTGCTGGCTCACTTTCGGCAGTGATTTGTTTTTTATACAGTTTTATTTTACCTGAAAATAAAAACTTACAGTTTAAATTATTCTAACTAAATGTCCTGAATGAATTGCACTCACTAGTTTTCTCAAAAAAAAATAAATAAAATTACAGTGTTAGTTTATTTTCCCAAAAAAAATCACATTATGGAATATTTGTAAAATTTACCTTAGGATATGGTGTATTTGAACAACTCATAGAACACAGTTCAGATTCTTCACATATCAAGTTAACAGTATGTTCATAGCAAATTTCATA
Source organism: Zapus hudsonius (assembly GCA_004024765.1). Classification (NCBI taxonomy): domain Eukaryota; kingdom Metazoa; phylum Chordata; class Mammalia; order Rodentia; family Dipodidae; genus Zapus; species Zapus hudsonius. The sequence goes on from PVHP010010411.1 coordinate 28,038, forward strand.
CACATTCTTACTTGATTCAAATATATTCAGAGGTATCCATATGTGAAAGTGGTAGATGAGATGTGACTGTCTTTTGGAACTGTGATTATAACATTTGATTTTTAAATCTCATACTATATGTATTTATCCTGGGGTCTTAAGTACTGATCATTAACTTCACTCTACAACCAAAATACTTGCACAATATTTCATTAGATAACTCTTTAACCTATTGTGTTGCTACTGTAGCATTGTCCTAACACACGTGTCTCTAGCATTATTATTACCATGAAACTTGTTAGACCATTATTATTCCATTAAACTTGTTAAAGTATATTTGCCTAATGTTGCATTTTATATGAGGTTGTAGTGCATAACTTAAAAAATTAGGCACTGCAACATATATGTGCTGAGTGGGGAGAAAAGAAAATATATGTCATGTAACCTAATCTTATTTTAGGAGGAACACTTGATAAAATGGTATTTTTGCTTTGGTTTAAAGCCTCTTGTAAGCCAGAAATTTAATTACATATGACGTGCTCATATGGAAAATTTATGTGTCTATCTTGACTTAAACTCTATGATTATCCCTTCTTGGCTAGCTGAGATCTTTATGCATTTATGTTGGAATATGTCAGGGATATATAAAAAATTCAGTAGAAAACCCATCCATTTGTGATAAATGATTTTTTTGGCTCTATAATTAGATACCTGTTCTCACATCAAATTCTAAAGCAGCTTCAAACTCTGGCTCCTTCCTTCCGAGCCAGTCAAAAAGAACTGTTGTAAGTCACTGCATATTGGTGAAAATAAATTCAAAAGCATGGTATGAGAAATTTGTTACTAAGAGAAATCTTTATAAACAAATAGCCAAATGCTTTTAAGTATCAATGTTGGTAGATCCATCAGGGCCAATAATGTGTGATGAAAAACCATTGTTTGAGCATAGGCCAGACACTAAGAATGCAAAATAAATTCTCTTATCTATGTATCCCAAGAACTTGGAGTCCAGGGCAAGGTTCTCAAAAATCAGTGTCAGCATCTTCAACTGGGAAACATGTTGAATTGTAGATTTAGGGACACCACTATTAGAAAGGCTAACTTATTTGGAAGTGGATAAGGCTTGGGAATCTGCCTTTATCCACATTTCTCTGTGATGCTAATATAGAGCCTTTAGAATTCATATTATGGGCTGGGGAGATGACTCAAGCAGTTAATAAAGGTGCTTGCTTGCAAAGCCTGGCTGTACTGGTTCAATTCCCCAGTATTCACATAAAGCCAGATGCAAAAAGTAGTAACATCTGGAGGTACAAGTGAACCTGGAGGTTCAGGGGTGATGAGCTGGCAGGTCTTACCCTGAAAAACATATTTATTCCTTCTGGCTTTGGTGAGCCAGGGAGACAGCTGATCTGTCTGGGCTAGGGGCTGGCTCAGTACGAGGCCAGCCATGATACCAAGTTCTGGGGTGTAAAGCTTGACTCATGGCAATGTCAGGATTAGATTTGAATTTTAATAAAGGAGACCCTCCACCCAGGGAGGGGGCTCAAGTTGTTTATGGAGAAACAGGTTAGGCCAGAGGTAAGAAGCCAAGTTCTTCTCTGAAGAACTCACTCAGTGGGAGTGGGCAGGCTCAAAGACAGCTTTTTCTTTTCAGAGACCCATCATCCCAAACTGCCTCAGGTGGAAAATGTATCTTCCTTCAGGTCTATCACATGGTACCTTGGCTAGATGTCTATCTCTTTAAACCCAATTTCCTCCACATTATACACACACTGGCCCCTGTTTGATAGGCCATGTCCTCCTTACTAAGAAAGACTTATGTGCTCATTCCCTTTATACAGGGTGCTCTGGGCCTCCCAGGCTCTCTTCTTCTACTGGTTGGTTTTACTCTCTGTCTAGATGTTAGCTCCATGGAGAGTCCTTGGAGATTGCCCTGTCTAATGCTAGTCTCTCTATATCTATCATCTTTCTCATAGAACCCTCACTGTCTAACATTATCTAAACCTGCTGGTCTTCCACCTTGGCTAGAAAGGAAGTCAGTGCTAGTCTGTACTGTTCTTTGGTTTCCCTATGAAAGGACTGGGTCTGGCATGTTGTGAATCTCAGCAAGTCTTTCCAAGTGAGACAAATAGAGTAGACAAAGAGGTAGTTTGGAGTGCAACTTGATGTCCCACTCACTTTCACCTTCCATGACACACCATGTTTGCAGTAGGAGTTAGTGATTGTGTACTAGAAATTGGATTGAGTAGTAATTTACAGGTTCAGAGTTGGAGGTGATATAAGACATAATGTCCAATTATGCAAGTTGCCAGGAGAGAGACATGAATTACCATGTTTCAGGACATAAGCTGATTTCCAATTCAGTGAATTGAGATAGTAAGTTTCTTAAGCAATCCAGATGAGTAATTTTTATTTTTATTTTATTTTATTGTTTTTCGAGGTAGGGTCTCGATCTGGCCCAGGCTGACCTGGAATTCACCATGTAGTCTCAGGGTGGCCTTGAACTCACAGTGATCCTCCTACCTCTGCCTCCTGAGTGCTGGGATTAAAGGCGTGCGCCACCACGCCCGGCACTTCAGATGAGTAATTTTTAACCACTAAATCATACTGCTCAAAAATTTCTTTTTATATCTTAAGAATTCTTAGAAAATACATTCATAGTTTAAAGTATGAATCATCATCAGCTTACATAGTAAAACAAGGTCAATAGATATTTTATTTTATTTTATATTTTATTTTATTCATAATTAAAATATTGAATCCTTTGATATGGATATTATTTGTTGCCAAAAAGTTGCCTAATGCTGAAATATAGTTCATCAAATACCAATGTGATGCAGAAAGTAGCAATAACATTATTGTATAAAGACCAACCAATGAGCAATTTCTGCTTTTTATATCTTTATTAGTATTTTTGTGCCTATTAATACCACTAAATTTTATAGTCTCATTATTTGGCACAGTTTTAATTCTAAGTATATACAATATATTCATTAACTGCCAACAAATAAAATTTGTTATTTTGAGTATAACTAAGATCAGTTTTAATTATTTTCTAAGAGTACACCACCAATGAAAGTATCAGTTTCTTCAAAATTCACTTTTAGCTATTTATTTATTTGGTTTTTCAAGGTAGGGTCTTGCTGTAGCCCAGAATGACCTGGCCTCACTATGGCCTCAAACTCACTTCAATCCTCCTAACTCTGCATCCCTAGTGCAGGGACTGAAGGTCTGCACCACCACACCCGGCCAAAATTCACTCCTTAAAGGCAGTGTAATGCAGCAGAGTACATGTTACACACTGGACTATTTTGTAAATTAATGATTAATGACTTCAACTGTGACATTTTTCATTAGTGCCATTCTTAGTGCCATGTCAAATCTTAATCTTAGTAATGTTATTTATAGTCTTATAAATCAAATACTAGAGAGAATTATATGTGTACCTAAATGAACAATACATAAATAAAATCTCTCTCCACGTTTAGGTTATTTAAGTTCCACTGGAGTGCATTTTCCAGTAGAAGAGACAGTCTGTCTCTTGGCTGTGTGCTAAGTGTAGGTCTGACCCTTCCCCGGAGCACTACTCTCAGTTGAGATCAATTAGCTTCAAACACCGTGGTAACCAGATGTTGCTGGAAGACTTCTGATAGTGTTCCTCTCTCCTGAGTTTTCTGAATGGCAACTTCATTATTTTAGAGTTTTCTCACTTCATTTTTTTATAGGTTGGCAGAAATCCAATGGTCAAAAGTGACGTCTTCTTTTTGCTTGTTTTGTTTTAATGAGCATTCCAAAATCCTTTCAATTTTACCTTTGCAAGACATAATGGTATAGAAAAAGAAGACGGTTTCACAGCAGATCTAGGATGGTTGAGTTTCTAGAGCATTCCTGTGTGGTCACTGGTTGGCCATGTTCCTATAGGCTTTCAACTGTGGTGGTATGATACATGGGTCACAAGCTTCTTTTCTTGATGGCTATGAATGACATATTGAACCTTTGCGTATTATAGGTAAAATGGTAAACCACTTTCATATCTTGGTCATCAGAATAATTCATAAGGATATATACCTATATACTAACACATAAGCATACACCTGACTGTTATTTTTCTTGAAACTATTCCTTAGCACAGATAGACACAAAAGGGTCAGGATATTATTCTAATTTATTCATAATTTCATTCCAACAAAAATTATTTTAAAAATGTTTTCTGCAATGTTCATTAAAATCGGTGCCCTTTGGGTCTTCCTTCAGTCAGGTTTAATTGCTTGAATAATTACAGATTGCATTCAGATGCTTCTTAGGGTACTAGCTAAATTCAAAATAGACTTTTTTTTTAAGGTAAAAGGAAAGAGACAGTCTCTCCAGTTTTGTTTCCTACAGGATGATGGTAGGCACGTTTGTGAGATTTGCACTTTCCTGGGTGTCAATAGAGTGGACTTATTTAACATTAGACAGTTCAGGGAAATCATGAATTTTTGCACATGTTTAAAGAATCCAGTCAATTACACATAGCCAATTTGTGCTACAGGGATGCAAATCTATCTTTTTAAATGATTTGTGTCTGGGATGAATGTATTTTATTTAAATCAAGCAAATGTTTCAGTGCATTTAAAGTTTTCACCTGTGCTATGAAGTTTTTAATTGACTTTTTGAAAACCTCCTTGACCTTTTTAAAAGAGTATTTTGTGAGACATAGAAAATTATAAAATTAGTTCCGCTATGCAGGATTGGAAGGGATTCCCTTACATTCCGTGTCAAAGACTTACATGATAGAAAAGCCAATGAATCCATCCTTAGACATGCCTCAAGGCATAGACCTCGCTGCTTCACTCAGTGTAGAAGCAGACTGTGGGATAGCTGCTCTGGAGGGCTCTACAACCCAGCATAGTTAGCCCCTAGTTACATGAAAATTACACATGTGATCTCAATTTTGTATATCTTTTTTATATAAAAATTTAGGTGGAATTTTCCCACAAGCTCATCGGTCCCCATATTTTTAAAAACATAAGCTCCTGAGAAAGTAAAATTGGTTCCCTAGAGGTGGCACTGAGTTTATAGTATGCTTTAGTTTTTCCCTTTTACAAGGCACAGGGTAATACTGTCCTAGAATTTAATAAGTATGTCAGAGCTCTTGTCTTTTGTACAGATTAGAACATTGCATGTTGTTCTGATCTGAATTTCATTTGTTTTACAAATAAAATACAAATAATACTTTAGTGAGTATTAAAATTTGTTTAACTGTTTTAAAAATCACTTGATGCACTTTATTCTCTATGTCATTGGGTCAGTAATTTGAGGTGGAATAGGTAAAAAAAAATCAAAAGTTGGTGTTTTCATAAATTTGGCTTCATTTACTTACAAACTTGGAATCTTATAGACAATTGATGACTGATCACATTTTTTAGTTTGCTTTACATTTTCCCTTAGGCCAGAAATCACGAAGACCTTCAACTGCAAGCTTACCTCTTTCCAACTCTGTTAAAAAAGATTCCAGCTGCTTTCCATCTCCTCGTCTTCAATCAAGAAGTGCAGCTGCTCAGTCGTTGTCTAGAGCTGCCTCTGAGATTTCAGAAATTGAATACCTTGATAGTATTGACCAGTGCGAGCCTTCCTTAGACCACACCGCTGACCAACAGACCTTAGACAGTTTGGAGAAAGAATTGAATGTCCTGAGCAATTTCACCAGTAAGTGCTCTTTATTATATTTACATTCCAATTTCACTTCCATATTGCTAACTCTGCCCTCTACTTGTCCTCATTTCAAATTTGATCTAAATAAACAAACAAACAAACAATCAAAAAGCAGGAGCTGGGCATGGTGGTGCACACCTTTAGCCCCAGCACTGGCCTAGGTTAGAGCGAGGCCCTCCCTTGAAAAAAACAAGAGCAAAAAGAAAAAACAAAACAAAACAAAAAACCCAAGCAGGCAAACAGAAAAGGCTTTGCCTTTTCTTTGTTTCCTTGGGTGTCCCTTGATATTCTCCTGAAATCGTTACAGAAAGTGTGACTGTAGAAACACACCAGAGTCTCCTTCCAACCTACACCCTAAACAGACAAATGGTAACAAGAATCTTCATGCAAAGAAAAGTCTTTTTTCTTCTTTCTCCAATTCCAATACAGTGTTAACCTCTTCAGTGTTGTGAAAGCTGCTGTCCTGCACCTTGCTGGGAAACTGAGTTGTTAAGAGCTTAGAAGGAACACCTTAAATGCTTGGTTGGGCAAACCCCCTGGGATCATCTTCAAATGCAAATGCTGTCTGCACAGCCAACAAGGACCAAGGTGGTCTGCTAGATATCAGACCACAGTTGGAGGAAGAATTATACATGTTCTTTCTATTTCCAACCTCAGCACATATAGTCTGGCAATTGGCCACCCTAATTTTGAATATACAAACGACTGTTTGTAAAATACCAGGAAAGCAAGCTCACTTTCATCAGAAAGTCATTCATTTAATTTGAAACCAAGTATATAGCTCAAGAGACTAGAAAATGTTTTGGTTTTTTTTTTTTTTTTTTTTTTTTGAAGTAAGTAGAGTAGAGCCCAGGCTGACCTGGATCTTAGTCTGTAGTCCCAGGCTGGCCTGAAACTCACAGTGATCCTTCTATCTCTGCCTCCCAAGTGCTGGGACTAAAGGCATGTGTCAAAACACCGGGCTATTTTTTAAGTTATTATATATATATACATATATATATATGTATATATATATTTGTTTTGTTTTGTTTTTCGAGGTAGGGTCTCATTCTAGCCTAGGCTGACCTGGAATTCACTGTGTTGTCTCAGGGTGGCCTTGAACTCATGGTGATCCTCCTACCCCTGCCTCCTGAGTGCTGGGATTAAAGATGCCCCACTACCACGTGGAAGCACACTACCACGCCCGGCTTAATTATTATAATTTTATTGTTAGTGAAATTCTCCCTGATCAAGCTCAGAAAACAAAAATCAAAAACTTTGATATGTTTCTAAAAGTAACAAGTAAAAAAGAAAAAAGGAAAAGAATAGAAAAAAACAAACAAACAAACCAGAATCCCAGAGTTTATTGCTGTTTCTCACTTTAGGTACCAATGTAAAAGGACAGGAAAGCAATCATTAAGACTGTGTTTTATTCTGAGAACTTGAATCTGAGAGGACAGTGGATTAACATCCCAAACATCTGGCTTCTGAAAGTTAAAATTCAGTGGAGACACAAACAGGTTAAGCAGAAGTTTAGGTAGCAAAACAAAGCGTCCCCTCCACTCCAAAGAGACATTGAAGTGGGCGGCTGTAAAGGTGGGGTGAGGGAGCCGCAGAGCACATCAGTCACCTCTGCACTGTGAAACTTTAAAGATGTTCTTAGGAATGTTGATGAAGTGGGTGGCATACTTATGGGATAAGGTGAGCCTTTTCTACCAAATGGGCCTTTTAGGGTATTTCCTCATGTGACCCTATATGGAATCCCATAAAGAGGGGTATCAAAGCACAGAAAACCTTAACTCTAGGAGTAATGGCATCATGATCTTTGGAGGATTCAGATCCATGTTCCTGTACATGTGTGGGGATATGCTAGAGTGACTTAGTTTCCAACACAGTCTAGACAAATTAATAGCAGCTTTAAGGATGCTGAACCCCAAAGGGGCATCTGATCCTCAGGAAGAGCTCCCAAGAGGCAGCTGCGTTTTCCTCACTTCCCACAGATCTACCTCCTTGCCTGCCCAGTATCAACACCACAAAAATACCTCTTCTCTCAAAGCAGCCATTAATAAAGAGCACCATTTTAAACACATTTGTATTATACGTACAGATATTTAGCGAGAATTGCATCGCTATAGGTGTGTGGGGGGGGACTCCATTTTTGTCCACTCAGTGTAGTGCAAAGAATGACAAACCAAAGAAAAGATTCCAACCAAGACTACCTTGGGACACCAGTTACAAGGATCACAGGGTACAGGTGACTGGGGTTCCTGCATCTCAGAAAAAGAAACCCACCCTGGCATGAGTGGTGGGTTCATGAAAGCTCCACCACCAGAGTTCTCTTCACAATTCGAAGACATCACCACATATGGGTTTTCTGCTGCCCAGTAGTTGTGGGGAAAGGCTTGGGAGTGGCGTAACTTTTTTGTGAGTTTCATGTGAGTTTCCATTCAGGAGGGAATACTTCAATTCTGAGGAAATAGCTAGATGAAGAGGGAAAACAGATTGAAAGGAAGGAAAAATACTTCCATAAAAAGAAATTTGTGCTATTCTGCATGATACATTTTTATACTTATAATTGTATATAGGTAGGAAATCAAAGTGCACAAATCAGTACTTTTTATTGAGTATATATATATATATATATATATATATATATATATATATATATATATATATATATATATATATGCACATGTGTATGTGTGTGTGTATAGAGAGGAGAGGAGAGAGAAGGGGAGAGAAAAAGAATGGGCATATCATGTCTGCTGATGAACATAAATGTCAGAATCCCCATATGTGAGAATCCCAGTTACCTTGATATTAGGAGCATGTATGGGCTGAGAGTCAGTGCCTGGAGTCATCTCAAAGTTCCCACAAAGCAATGAAGCATTTCCAGGCTCTTCCTGGAAGTTCAGTGACAGAATGAGGGTGTTTCTTCTCAGTAATTCAGCATTTCTGTCAATGACAGCTTCTTTTCCTGTCCTGAGATTAAAGTCTTCATTTTCAGAGAGGAAAAAAAATTCCACTTTTTTATTTTTGGATTGGTTTTCTGTTCCATTTGTTTTTCTCCTGCTGAGAAGTCTGCTTTCTTGATGTTGGAACTTCTTTAAACAATGCGTTACCTATATATCCTCCAGTTCCTTTAACTCGTTTTCATTTCCCTTTGCATTGCTACTGTTATTATTTCTGACTTATATTCAGGGTCAGGATTTCAGGATTCACCTGGGTACAGTCTACTCCTCATTATTTCACCTTTTAAGAAGCAGTTCTCCAAAGATATGGCTTTATCTTTTCCTTTGATATTTTGGTACCTCTTTATTTTGAAATAACTTGAAACTTACAGTTTGGCAAAGAAATAGAATAATGCAAGAAATATATATATATATATATACATATATATATATGCATACACTGCACATTTAAACACACACATGCACACACACAAACACACACACACACACCAATAAACCGATTTTTATTTTTGTATTGTTGGAATCATTTCAAATGAAGTTATAAACATTGTGATTTTACCAGAAATTACTGTGGTGTATATTTTCCCCAACAAGAACCATGTCTTTTATGTCCACATAATAGTGTTCAAAACTGGGCATGTTAACACGACACAGCACGCATCTCCATGCTATACTGCATAATTTCAAACAATCTGTACTGGTGATGGATCTTTTAGGTTACTGATTTTCTGGCACAAGACACAATCACAAATATGTGACCTTATTTCCTTTCTGGTGTTTGATTTTTGTGGTTAGCTCTGCTTTGTCTTTTTAAAAATATATATATTTATTGTCTATAATGAGTTACATTATTTAGTGGGCAAATAATGAGTTGTTATCCCAAATTCCCCAATTCCCCCCTCCCCATCCCCAATCAGCTGGATATCCTCCTCAGTGGGCTGTCTGTATTAGTCCTTGTGGCAGGGGATCCTGGATAGCTGCTTTGTCTTTTAAAGTTTTTTCTTTGCATTATTTCTTTTGTACACAAAAGATTTGTGTGGAATGTTCCTGTGGTCCTGAGGCATGTTTCTACTAGATATGCTTTTCACATTTTCTTGTTTTTATTATTACTACTACTTATTATTATTATAAATTATTATTACTATTGAGTCATGGGCTATCCAACTCAGACTGGCTTAAACTTACTGTACATTTCAGTCTGGCTTGGAACGCGTGATCCTCCTGCCTCTGCCTCCCTAGTTCCAGTGTTAAAGCAGTATGCCACAGTGTCAGGCTCCAGGTTAGTTATTTTTCCCATGTATGGTATATGTGGTGTAGTGTATGAAGGTGGTATATGTACAAGTGTGTACAAATGGGTGTGTCTGTGAGTGCTCCCATAGGCCAGAGGAGAATGTTGGGTATCATTTATCTATCACTCTGTTTATTTCCTTGTAACAGAATTTATCTCTAAAATGGAGATACAGTTTTCACAAGTCACAGCAATTCTCTGGCTTGAAATCAAACTCAGGGGATCTCAGGCCCATTCAGGCCCACTTGCTTGTGGAAAGTCCTCTTACCTGCTGAGCCGTGTTCCCAGCTCCAGTTTAGCCTTGATTTAAGCACATTCTGCCTACTATGGACACTGTTGTGTTGGCATAGAAGTCACTGTGTTATTTCTTGGTATTTCAATTGATCCTGTTTATTGTCGATGACTTTGTTCATGTCTTTCCTGATAATTGGATGATGAAGTTACCCTTGAAGGCTTCTGCCTGTCCTGATATCAGAATTTCTTGTGGTTCTGCTGTTTGGAGTTGGGTACTGGGTATTTCTGCTTAATGGTACAGTGAAGAGGATAGGCCTAGGGAGTTCAGTCTGCAATGTTGCAGCATTTGTCCTTGCCTTTCTGTTCCTGGGTTTTCATAGGTATGTTCTGTTTCTATGGGGACACCTGCAGGCTGGTGACTTTATCACTTCTGCCTAGAGCCATGGTGAATATTTAGAGGATGTGAAAAGATTTTACATATTTCTCCCCTGGTTCTTTCTTCATTTCCCCCAAATTGGGTAGTAATGGTGAGATTCCTCTGTCTTCCTCTCCTTTCCCTAGTTTGGTGTCTCTAGCAGACAGGTCAGGTTAAATGGATAGGATATTTAACATAGCTCCACATCCATAAATCTATTCTTCTCATAGCCCTTTAAAAAGTTTATCATGTAAGCTTGTTTCTCCTTTCTTTGTGGTCTCTCTTTAACTTTTTGTTGACAGCTTCCATAATTATATACAATAAACCATAATAAATCCCTCCCATTCCCCACTATCCCCCCTTTTAAGTCCACCCTCCATCTTACCCCTCCTCCCTCTCAATTAGCCTCTATTTCATTTTGATGTCATCATCTTTTCCTCATACTATGAAGGTCTTGTGTAGGTAGTGTTGGGCACTGTGAAGTCATGAATATCAAAGCCATTTTGTGTCTGGAAGATTACATAGCAAACCTATCCTTCCTTTGGCTCTTACAATCTTTCCACCAACTCTTCTGCAATAGACCCAGAGTTTTTGAAGGTGTGATAGAGATGTCCCAGTGTGGAAAACTCCACTGTCAATTCTTCTCAGCACTATGGTGCCCTTGGTCAGTGCCATCTGAAAAGAGAAGCTTTTCTGGCCAAAAGTTAGAGTAGCATTAATACATAGGTATAGCTCTTTAAAAAGGTGTTTACAAGGCAGTTTGGTGGACATAATGTATGCATTTAACCAGAAAACAGCAGGCATTACTCCCCTCGGGCTCATGACCTTCCCATACACTGGCTTTTGAATAGGTATTCAGTACCAGGTGTGTATTACCTCCTGTGGGAATATAGTCCAATTAGAGAGCAGTTGGTTTCCCCCACAACAGACATGCCACTATTTCACCAGTTGGCACATTTGGCTTATTTAGCCAATCTTAAGTCTTGTAAGGTCCACTACTGTTTACCACCTTTAATTACTTTTCATCTCATGGGGCTGCAAGCAGCTATAGATCCTTTTAATTTTATTATTATTAATATTATGCCTTTATTTAATTGTATTATTATTCTGCTATTTATTTAATTAGTTGAGAGAAAAGAGTGTATGATCCTTTGCTTAATTGCCTCTAGATTACTGAAACTCAAATGATAATCTCCTTGAAAGTGACCCTTACATTAAAGGCCAATAATGAACTTGAACTAAATCTATATTTGGCTTTATGTGTTTACTAGGGAATAGAACTCAGGACATTAGGCTTTTCAGGCAAGTGCCTTAGCTGCTGAGCCATCTCTCCATCCTTACTTGAACTAAATCTTAGTTGATAAACATGTAGTTTGTAATCAGAAAATAAGAAACTTCTTCCTTTGATAGATTGATATATACCATTATTTATGAACAAAATATAGTAATTTAACAGTAGTAGTCTTTTTTAATTTAGTTCAGTATTTCCAATTCCTTAAATTTTTGTTGTAATGTACATCACTACATACTTTTTTCAGTCTTTTTCATTTATGATAGTAGCAATTTGTTTTTTACCATAATAGGTAACTTTTCATAAATGAAAGCAATTAGCCAGAACATTACCAGAACTTTCTGATGCATCAGTAGTACAAGGCACCAGCATTCACACTCTTCACAATCACGATTGCACTCATACATGTTTGCACACTTAACAGCCACATCCACACACTTGACCACATTCAAAGGCATTCACACACATAACATGGTCACACTCTTAGCAACCAAGTTTACACACTTAGTGTTGGTGTGGGTGTATATGGATGTGTGTACAAGATATTCATGCCCCATAAGTATACGTGCAGAGGCCAGAGGACATAAAGAGTCCGTCTCCATTGTTCTCCTTCCTTGTTTCCCTGAAATGCAGTTTCTAAATAAACCTGGAGCTCCCTCCCTGATGGTTTTGACTTAGACTGACTGCCTGACCAGTGAGCCCTAGTGAGCCTCCTGTCTCCAGGCCCCTCAGCACAGGATTACAAGAGTGCACAGCCACACCTGGCTTTTTATGTGGGTGCTGGGGTTTGAACTCTTCTTAGCAAGAGCTCTTGTCAGTCCCACAATGACACTCTGAACAACTAACATCATCATTTTAACAAAGTTCCTACTCTTAACTATGTTTACCTGATGTCATGGTTTGATCCAGGTGTCTCCCACAAACAAATGAATGTGTTCTGAATGCTCAATCCCCAGCTGATGGCAGTTCGTGAATTAGAACCTCACTGGAGCTGTGTTGCCGGGGTGGGCTTATGGGGGTTATAAGCCAGCTCCCCCTTGCCACTGTTTGCCACACCTTCCTGCCACTGTTTGCAGTGCTGTGGTGGACGTGATGTCCACTCCTCTGCTCATGCCATCGTTTTCCCTGCCAGGATGGAGTCTCCCCTCAAGTCCGTAAGCCAAATAAACCCATTCCTCCACAAGCTGCTTTTGCTCAGGTTCTTTCTGCACAGCAAATAGAATGCTAACTACAACACCTGTTAACAATCATGTTTGCATACTTACCAACCACATTTACACACTTTTCAATCATGTCCACTCTTAAAGCCATCCACGTTCATAGACATGCCAACCATGCTCCCATGCTTATACCAGGACAGGCTCTTCTCTTTTGGGAAGATTGGGCTTGGATAATGCACTGGTTTTGAAGTTTACTTGGAATTCTGCTGAACCACAGGATGACACACAGTCAGTGTGGTGACAGTGGGTGCCACAACCCAGCTGAGGAAGGATCTCTTATTATGCAGACTTGCTCAGCACCAATGGACAGGAAAAATACCACTTAGTTTTCTATCTTCTCAACACACCTAATACCACTTATTAAAGGCTTTTAATTTATATGACCACAGCTACATATATTGACTCTTACACAAATGTAACAGATATGCATCACTGTGAACATTGAATTCCTGCAAGCAACAACTTTTATGCCTTATTTTCTGTGAGTTCCTAACACACCACTTTTCCCCCCTCTAAGTTCTGTGCAAAAAAAAAACCAACTGTTCCAAGGAGCTGGTAGAATAAAAGACAGAAAATAACTATGGTAAATGAACTGTTCTTCCTCTGATTCCTGCAGCTATGGCAATCAGTGTGCCATTCCAGAAGTATCTGAAGAAGGAAAGTGGTGTGTGTGCTCCTGCAGGGAGGGTGCTGATGGATCTTCCTGATAAACCAGGGGACAGGAGACAGAAAACCAGGATGGTTGAAAGCCAGGCTCAGGGACAGAGTCTGATTTTGGAAGTTGGTACTACTACTTATTAACCTCATCACACTAGAAAAATCACTTTCTTTAATGTCTCTTTGCAAAAGATTTCATATATGAAAGATGAGTATAATAGGGTATTGCTAATAAAATTGGTGATTGATAAAAGTATAAATGAATATTATATTTATGAAAATTTGCCTCCATATATACTTAATATTGGTAAGAAGCCTTGAGCTGAATGGTCTAAGAAATCTGTGCACTAGTTTTTCGATATATAAAGTAGGGGTTCATGATAAACCCAGTGTTTAGACAACACTAAAAGCTGTTTCAATTTTAAACTATATTTTCCTTGAACTGCTTTGAGCATTGTAGTTTGCAGAAGATAATATAATTTAAAATCTTTATACCAATATTTTTGTATATCACACAATAATCACACTGTTAATGAGCTTAACTGGTCAACATAACTTACCATGATGGTTTTGATGTAAAATGTCTCCTATAGACTCATATGTTTGAATGATTAATCCCCAGATGGTGTCACTATTTGGAAATGTTGGTAGAACTTTTAGGAGGTTGAGCCTTGTTGGAGGGGATGTGTCACAGATGGCAAATCTTGAAGTATCACACTCCACTCTGGCTCGCCATCCTCCCTCTCTCTGCTTCTTCCCTGCTTATGTGACTGTGTAGCACCAGATGTCTGTTCCAGCCATGCTTTCCCCACCATGTTAGAATCTACTCTCTGAAACTCTCAGCTGTATTAAACCCTGTTTCCTTCCTTAAGCTGTATCTGTAGTTTTTCCCAGCAATGAAAAACCAACTGCTCTAAAAATTGGCACTGAGAATGGACATGATACTGTGATAAGCCTGACCACATGACACTTAAGTTTTTTAAATTTTTTTTGGAACTGTTTTTTAGGAGGAATATGGAAGGATTTGTAACTTTTTATTAGGGAAGCCTCATAATGGTATACGAAGAGCTGAAGAGGTCATTCTGGTAGGAATTTGAAAGACCAGAAGGCTGAGAGAAATGCAGACAATAGAGGTTTTGCTGATGAAGTTTCAGAGGGGAAATAGAGTCTTTATTAGAAACTTGGCAAGAGGTATATCCCATGATATTGGGGCAAAGAACATGGCTGCATTCTGTCTGTGTCTTGAGAACTTGAGTGAATTTGAATGTACTAAGGGATTTGACAGAGGAAAAATGCTGAAGGAGGTGTCTCTTCCCTTTAGGGTCAGCATAAAGAGTGTACAACAAGTGTGGTTTAAGGTCAGGGCAGTCTTCATACCAATCTAAGAATAGAATATGTGAGCATTTCCCATTGATGCTGGTTTTGGAAGAATAAAAAATGCAGAATGTAGGAGTGTTAGCGCACAGTTCCAGAGAAATTTTGATGCTAAGCAATGTGAAGCAGGGTTGAAGTACTTGTAAGCAGGCCTGTGAGGCCACTGCACGAGTCTGTGAAGGTGAACCTGAAGTTGCAATGGAGGCCCGAGATTTGGCAGATTCAAGGACTATGGGATGGTCACCAAGAGAAGTGGTGGGCTCAGGGCAGATCCTGCCTAATGGAGAGGCTATGGGCTGCAGAGCTATAGGTGCAGAATAACCCAAGTCTTTCGGATCCCTTCATTATAAGTCTCAGATAATGGACATGGAACTGCAGGATCTGATGTTTGCCTGCTGGTTTATGGTCTGGCTTTGGTCCCATCTTAACTTGTTTTGCCATGCTTGTCTCTTGTAGAATGAGAATTCATACTCTTCACCATTTATGTTGGAAGTGTGTAACTGACATTTTGATTTTACAGAGTTCACAGTATTGAGGTGTTCCAATTCAATTCTACCAGCATCATCCCTAGTCTTCTTGGCTTTCTCTCTGCTGATATTATGTGATCCTGATGATATACAAATTCTGGGGTGTCAGCAAGAGCTCAGGCGCTAAGGTGCTGAAATGGTCATAGTCACAAAGATTAAAATGAGTCAGTGGCTTTCTGGGTTCTTGTCTTATGAATTTTAATGAATGGAACCTCAGAATAGAAGGAAATGCTTAGAAATATTTTATTATGGAGATAGAGCTTACAAGGAAGAAATAATACATAGCTCATGCCAATGAAGAAGTGGAAGTAGGGTTTCTGGCAAATAGGAAAAGCAACCTAGAGATTCGGATTGGCATCTTTTAAGTGAGCTTCAGGATGGATACTAAACTGGTGTCTGAATGGTTCCGGTTTCTCAAGAGGGAAGTAATACCTTTACATTTCTCTCTCCCATAAGGAAGGGAAAGATAAGACCAGAAGCACCTATTCACCTTCTCTGGGCAAGTTATTGGGAGAAGAGAGATAAGAAAAAAATCAGATTCTCACTTACAGACCCAGGGACATTCATTACATACAGTTAGTTACCTCTAAACTATCTCAGCAGTTCTCTGCTCCTGACATGCTTTCTTCACCATGATAGACTCTATCTCCTGGAACTATAAGTTGAGTTATTTTCTATAGCTGATGCTGATTTGGTATTTTTCTGTAGCAAGAGAAAGTAACTCATAAACTTACTAAGATATCTTGTTAGTATTTGTATATGATTATAGTCTGAGGAAATTTTTTTTTTTTAAAGTGCAGTGTGTGTGTGTGTGCGCGCGCGCGCACGCATATCTGTGATGACTTGTTCCCTACACGCCCCATTTGTGGTGTTGGGCAAATTTTCTACCACTGAGCTATATCCCAAGCCTCAAATTTTACTTCTTTAGTAGTTAAAAATGATTGATTTTTTCCAACTCATTCTGTATTGTAGTTTGTTTTTCTTGACATTAAATTCCCTTTGCACCATTAGGTTTGTGCATCATCACTAGTAGTTAATTGAGGTAAGTAAAGAAAAAAAAATGACTTCTTTCTTAATCAAAAAGATAAAAATCTACCTGGTACTAAATATGCAATTCATCCATTCTATCTGTGAAATAAAGGAGTGAAGTCATTTTCCTGATAAACTAATGGAGTCTCCATACTTAGTTTGACCATCAACTAATAAATTAAACTAGAAACATACAGATTTAATAGGAAGCTTTCAGTTATCAAATGAATAACATAGTCCTTATAAAGACAATCTACTAACCATGGTACAATGGTAATCATGACAATTATTTTTTATATATATATAATATCATATAATTTGGGTGACTTTTATAACGTCATCTGTGTCAGAAACAGTGCATCAAAGATTTTCTAATATGAGTGTATTTATTTCCATGATTTAGTTAATAGAAGTTTAAATAAAATATACTTTTCTAAGTCTTTTGTTTATTTAACTTGCACTATTTGTCCATACCTAATCTGAAGCTAGAACCAGTTTAATGAGAAGGGAGAAGGCTTAAGTCTTACAGTCCTTGCCCCCAATACAAGTGGATATTTACTCAGAGCAAGGAAAGCAATATAAGAAAAACAACTTTAGTAAGGCTACTCTTTCCCTTGGAGTGTGTGGCATAGACAAAAAATAGTTAATTGAATGTCAAATAAATTGAGGAACTCTACAGTTGTCTAGTTTTAAAGATGATCAAATTGATGTTCTTCCAAAGTTTTTGAATGCTGAGGGCATCTGATATATATTAAATGTATATTTAACAATCAGAAGAAAGGGGATGAAAAGAGGCGGGAGGAGTAGGAAGGAGGATCATCAAAAACCATGGAAATGGGCTGAAGAAAAGGCTTAGTGGTTAAGGGTTTGATTTCCCTAGTAAATATGTAAAGCCAGATACACAAAGTGGGGCATGCATCTGGAGTTCATTTGCACTGGCAAGAGACTGCCTGTTCTTTCTCCCTCTCCCTCTCTCTCTTTCTGCTTTAAAATGAATTAAATAATTTAAAAACTATGAAAATGTCATAATAAAAACAATTACTGTTTATGTTAATTTTAAAACTTGCTAAAATAAAATGCAAAATTCATAGATGATGTTAGGTTGTAAGAACTTAATGCTTACTAGGAAGGAGGGAGTGAGAAAGTGTTTGTAAAGGATATAGACAAGGCTTATTCTATTTCTTTTTTTTTCTAGAACTAAATACATTCACTTAGTAAAAAACTCAGAATTTCATGAATGCTTCATTTGTCTGCACATGTTTTGTACATTAATCCAAAATATGAGTATAATTAGGCAACTTGATACCATTTCCTGGTATATTTCTTTCCGTCCTTTCTCCTCTCCCCTTCTCTCTCCCTTCCTTCCCTTTGAAATTAGGGATTGAGCACAGGACATCACACATGCTAAACAAGCACTCTACCACCTACCATGTGCTCTGTTGCAATCTCTCATCAGACTATACACTGCAGCACCCCAAAAAACCTAAGAAAATTGAAGAGTGTGCTGATTTTTTTATACTGTTTGATTTAGTTTATTCTGGGTAAATTCCAGCACAATATGCAGTTTATTTGTTTCCTGAATTTATGTGTTGACAATACACAAAATTATGTCTTTCAGATCCTTTTGAAAATCTTTCCAGTCTAAGCACAGAAGAGTTACCAACCTTGAAACACAACTCACTGAATGTAAGTCAGAGATGTGCAGCTTCCCCATTACCTCAGATGTAAGAGGTCTCTGTGGATCTGAGGACTTAAGGTAAATTAAACCTTTGACTTTATACATAATAATAGTTTATATTAATATATTAAAAAGCCCAGATTATTTGTGTTTACCATATGAAGAAAAATTGCTCTCACTTGGGTAATTAAAAGTCTATTCTTTATAAGATGCTTGGATTCTTTGCTGACCTATTATCAGGATTTAGTGAAAGGCTTATAAAATTCTTACTTTAATGGGAAGAAACAGTTCTTTGCTGTGCAATATGTATTGTAAAAATTAAAAGACACCTGGAATTAATAACCTTATTTTATTTTTGTATTGAAAAAGAGCTGCCTTACTTGAATTAAACTCTTAAACTTTAATAATTAATATCAATATATCTTTAAACAATGTAAAATTTTAAGATTAGAATATTGAGAAGTGACTTTCTTGAAATCCAGTCTAGACTATTAACAGTATTTTCATTTGGATCATTTTAGTCTTTCTCATATAAGCTAATGGCAAAGATGGGGATCAGGTTACTGAAACATAACATGTACTGGTAAACCCACCAGAAGAGCAGTCTTTGGGATTGTCTACTTCTGACAGACTGCAGTTTTTGGAGGAGGATGGTTTCTTTTGGAAAGATGAGGATAAGTGTAAAATAAATGACCCTTGAGTTGTAAACTCACCTGATTGGTTTAATTCTTGACCACAGTAAAAGGGATTTATGAGTTTGTTATTTGATCTCAGTAACAGAAGAAATCTGTTAACCTGTAGAGAAGAAATCATTTAACCTGTAGTGCTTGAATTTTTGCATTTTAGTGCTAATATGAATGTTTTTTAAAAAAGGGATCAATATGAAGTTTTCATTTTTTTTCTAAAGACCATTCAAAAACCAGTTAAGTCTACATGTAGTCTCATTGATTCATAATAGAAAACAAAAAATAAAAGTGAAATAAACAATATAAAACTTTATTTTAATTTTTTAAAATCATCTTTTCCTTATATTCTCTTCTCAGATGAGTAGGAATTTTGTTGAAAAAATGTCTACTCTGGCCATAGAGCAGGGATATTGCCTGTATTAGACTTTAAAAAATAATTTAAAAATGTTTTATTCTCATCACAGTCCAGAAATTTTATATTTGGTGTCATACCTGAGTTAGAAATCTAGGTAACTTCACACCAAAAAAATCTAAATGATGTGTTTCTCACTCTGTCCTCAAATCTCAAACACTTATGTATTAGAGTTTCTGTTGATGTGTAATCACCACAGATAAAACGCATAATGAAAAACAAGATACGGGCTGGAGAGGTTGCTAAGTGGTTAAATCACTTGCCTGCAAAGTCTTAACAACTCAGGTTTGATTCCCCAGTACCAACTTAA
>PVHP010010412.1:0-47791 GCA_004024765.1 Zapus hudsonius
CTTTTTGGACCAGAAGTACCAACACATGGACAAACAAGCACGTGCAGAAAGAAAGACACATTACACTCTTGTATCTTTTCATCTTGCTCCTCAAGTTTCAAGTTAGTAAGACTCAGTGAAGAGGAAGCAGGGCCTTCTTTTTCCTCCTTCCCCTGACCAGGTAGTGAGAAAAAGCTGCACCCGTGGACTGGACATGAGTGAATGGCGTCCTCTGTTTCCTCTTCATCCGAGCTGCTGTGGAGCTGTGGCAGATGCTGTTTGCAGTCTTCTGTCTGCTGACAATTGCAAAGCAAGGTGCCACCTCCATGAAGTTCTTTTGGGTGCTTTATGTTAGAAGCTTAAAAAAAACCACAAATCCCATTTTGACCTCTTATTCAAATTCCAGTTACAAAAAAAATAACATAGTCTGTATATACAGATTTTGTAGATTTTCAGAAATAGGAGAAAATGCAAACAGGTTGAATAGAAAAATTTGAAATATTTGTACTATGTAATCAGCTGAAGGAAAAAATGATTTGTCTTAAACCAGAAATCTAATAAGTACCCAAAATATGTTCTGTGATTTTTTGTAGAGATATGCCTTTATAGTCTTTCTATGCAATTTCAACAAAGCCCGTGTTTATCTGTTCCTGATGCAAAACCTATAATGCTTTCATCAGCCACATCTGGCATCTTCATTTCAGTCTGCATGATGAGGCAGTTCAACCTGAGCCATAAATTAACTTGGGGATGAGACTAAGGCCAAGTGTTCTTCAGGCACAGAAACAGATCGTGGAGACACCATTAAATATTCTTCTGTCACATGATCTTCAGCGCTTGCAGCCCACTGTAGCAGTTTCCTTTTCATCACTGGGGCAAAACACAACCAGAAGCAGCTTATGGGAAGAAAAGGTCTGTTTTGGTTTACAGTTGCCAATGGAAGCTTCGTCGTGTCGAGGAAAGCATGGCGAGCAATCGGCCAGGCAGGCATCTCATCTCCACAGCAGCTGAAAGGAAGTAGCCTATCTGCTGGGCTTGGAGCTGGGCTATATCAAGCCAAAGCCCACCCCCCGCAACACACCTCCTTCAGCAAGACTTTCCCTCCCTAAAGCCCCATAACTTGCTCAAATGACCACCAACTGGGGACCAAGTATTTAAAATACATTTCGACAACTCACCATACCCACCATGTAATTAACCTCTGTTTTGTTAGGTTTGGAAATAGAGGACTCGGAGAGGCATGACTTTAGGTCAAGAAGAGCCTAAAAGAGCACCCAGGTTTATGGCTCCTAAGCCCCTTGGGAGAGGAGTGTGGGGTGGGGAGATTCCACCAGAGCTTGCTCTCACCCACTGTTTATTAGTTGTAGACTCATTCTCAGATATTAAGCCTGTGGTACAAGGATAATCAAGACTGTCTGTTGTTTTTCCTATAGCTGTACTGAGTTAGGCATATAAATCGTTCTTGCATATTACTCTCCCATATTACATCACTGCTTGCAATTCTGTGTTTCTAACAATTTGAGCTATTCCCTGGAACACAAAATTTATCGAATTTAGTAGACAGACTCTCTGATGCTGGTGGAAAAAGAAATTTTTCATCCGTCTCTCAGAAACACACTTTCTTTCATCCTCAGCTTTGTCCATCACACAGGCTATTAATCTAGGAAATTATACTCCAGGCTTTGGGCTACACTGAGCCAAATCAGAAAATCTTCATTCTAGTCTAGCTAATTATACAGCATGACCTGAGCCATAAATTAAATCTGGGGATGAGACGATGACCAAACATGTATCTATAATGTTTATGCGCTATAAGGTCATTGCAGAAAACAGCCGGGAACATCTTTGTAATAGACTATTGGCCTCTACGGAAATTATTAATTAAATTTTATCTTCTCCCTGGCATGCTTCACTGGGAGCACTGTGAGGTTTTAGACCTGGGGAAAATACACCTCAGTAATAACGACCTTATCGTCAGGCTGACAGTCATTTCATAAGCTCCTTTGTCTGACATGAATTGTGAACTGCCTGTGGGGTATCTGCAAACAGCAACTGTATGCCACATCAGACCCTGGGTTCAGATCTCACAATGGGAAATCTAAGGTTCACCTACTAGCAAAGCAATCCATTTCCTGGAAAGAGATGTGAGGATAGTTATGTTTCTACTGGCCAGCCCTCTGTGTCCATGTTATCTCTGGATGAGATGAGATCAGAGTGAAGAGACCAAATGTCACGGGTTTGATATCATAGATAGAGTGCCTGGATCTCCAGCAGAAGTACAGACTTGACTAGGAAAATGAGAGCTGTCATTTCCAGCTACTTTCTTTGATGGATTTTCCAGGTGGATTGGCTCAGCTCACAAATCAAGTGGCATTTTTGTTGCTCTTTCTAGCAGCTTGCTGTGTCACAGTTGCACTCATCCTGTCCCACCCTGGACCCCCACTGAATGCTCTTGAAGCCCCACTCAACAGATGGGAGCTTGGCTCCGTGCTCTATACATGGGCAGCCCTATTCCACTAAGGGGGATTGAAGCATCTTCATTCCAGCCATGACAGCAGGTAGAGAATATCAGGTACCTGTGTGGCTGAGGGTCTGGGTTTTTAAATCATTACTTAAACACACCGTCTGTGGCTCAGCTAAGCATTTTGATGACTGTGTCATTTGCTCCTGCTTATGAATTTGAGTCACAGGCCCATCTCTGTTCTGGAGCTCTTTATAATAGAGAACTGACCCTATAGCAAATCTAGGAAAAGGGGAAATTCAACATTGAGTTCCTGAGTGAATGCCTGAGGTTGTAGAGGATGAATAAGACCCAGGGAGGAAAAGCTCAGAGGTGCCAGCCGTGACAATAGCCGTGATGATTTTTCCTCAAGTTGCTTCTGAACAGGCTGAACTTTGAGGAGGTTTCCATGTACCATCACGAAAGCTTTGATACTAAAAAGCAGAAGGTTTGGTTTTCTTCGTCTTTTTTTTTCCCAGCATTTGTGTGTGCTGTGTACATGAGTGTGTGTGTATGTATGTTCATGTGTCTGGACAGATATATATTCATGTGTCCATGCACATGTGTGTGCATGTGTGTAGAGTCCAGAGTCCCATGTCCAGTGTATTCTTCCTTGGCATCCACCTTCGTTTTTGAGGTAGCGTCTCAGCTGAGCCTAGGGAGGAGCAAGCAAACCCCGGGGTCCTCCTGCCTCTGCCTCCCCGTGCTGGGATCCCAGGCACGTGCTGTGTGCTAGAGATCTGCGCATAGGCCCACGTGCTGCTGAGGAAAGCTCCTCGCCCATGTAACCATCTTCTGAGCCCGACTCAGTTGTTCTTATATAGCCTTTATCAAGTAAATAAATGATTTTCTATTCTGAATTTATTATAGACATTTCCATGAAACGATCTTAGAGTTTTTTGGTCAAAGCTTTTCTTTATCAAATGAGAGAATTATGTGTTTTCCTTATATTCTATTCATGTGGTTTATTATACTGATTCATTTTCATAAACTTGCCACCTTTGTCAGGGCGTATTATCTTTTTAATTTGCTGATAACTTTGAATCCGTTTCATTTTGTTGAGGGTTTTTGTGTCAAAATTCACAAGAAATATTGGTCTATAGTTTTTTAGTGGGGTCTTTATCTGTCTCCAATATTAGCATAATACTGTCTTTAGAGAGTAAGAAAATGTGGCCCTTTCTGTTTAATTTACTTGGAAGAGTTTGAGAAGAATTAATGTTAATTCTTTAATATTTTATTAAATTCACCAGTGAAGGCATCTAGTCCCAGAAAGGTTTAGGTTTCTGATTGAATTTTCCTACCTATATTTTTATTTGGAATCTATTCAGATTTTCTGTTTCTTGTGGCTCTAACAAATCCCTGACGAGAAGCAACTTAGGGAGGAAGGATTTATTTCAGTCTGTTATGGTGGTGAAGGCATGGCTGGTCACATTGCATCTGTAGTCAGAAGCAGACTATGAACAGAGAGTGTGCTGGGCTGTAGACCTCAAGGGCTGCCCCTAGTAACCACTTCCTCCAGCAAGGCTCCACCCATAAAGGTTCTTTAACCCTCCTACACATCACCAGCTTTGACCAAATGTTCAAACACATGAACCTGGGGGAAGGGGCGTATTTTACATTCAAACCAGTCGGTTTGGGGGAATTTGTACCTTTTAGGAGTTTGTCCATTTCATCTAGATTGTCCAATTTATTGGGGTACAGTTATACATAGTACTCTAATTATCTGTTGATGTTGGAGGTTTTATTGTTTGCTTGCTTTTTTTGTTTTCTGAGTGTGGGTCTCATTCACAAGACAAGATTAGCCATGGACACATGATCCTTCACGCTCCCTCAGCCTCCCCAGTGTTGGGACCACACCCGGCTTTCCTGTACCCCTTTTATTTCTGTAAAATGGGCAATAATGTCAGCCTGCTCATTTTGTCTGCTTTATATATTTAGGAAGCTTTTTCTTAACTTTCACTAAAATTTGGGTCCATGAACCTTCTTGAAGTTTGGGCATGGTCCTCAGACTTGATTAGCCTATTCTTTTGTTGACTTTAAGAGCAAAACCTATTGCTGCTTGTGAAAACAGCGACAGCAATGATAGCTACCATTTTATAAATGTGAAGCAGCTTACATATATCATCCCACTAAACTCCAGTGGCAGCCCAGTGGGCTGGGTGTAACCATTTCATCGGTTTCAAAATACTGAAGTCCAAAGCAGCCGAACCACTGACCAAGTGACAGTACCCAGATAAAAATCAAAGGAAGACATTTCACTCGGTTAGTCCAATGCTTTATAAGTCTACAGAATCCACTGAGCCTATTAAAATGTACACTTCCTCCTACTGTGCCTATAAATGCATCTTATCTATTCTCATAGGTTACACCTCAGGGATGTTTTGAGGTGGACAAAAGGAGAATGTAGGAGAATATGGTAACCGGGAGAGGAGCTCTGTGTGTGTAAGCTGTCACTGGCTACTGAGAAAAACAGATCATCTGGATGATTCCCGTTGAAAACATTTCACAGCAATTAAAACTGGCCCTAAGGTTAAAAATAGCTCAGGGAAAGTTAGAGCTCTAGGGAGATAGTGTAACCTCAAGTAGCTGTTCCTTTACTTCGCTTTATTTAATATGGATAGCACAAAACTTGGGAGGAGTCATCCAAGCCCATGGAGGCGAGCAGGCTAACGGGAAAGGTAGAGAGAGGGCAGCAGAAGGGAGCTTTCACTTCTGGGCACTGTGTGCCATTGTGTTCTGACAGGATTTATGTTGTAGTAATGCCATGATGCATTGTTTTGGTGCATGCGCTCCTATAAGGGAGAATGGGCGGTTTCTCGAGCACTAGAAAGGGATCTGCAGAAGCTGAGGCCACTTCCTCTGCTTTCATTCCCATCCAGGTGGTAATAAGCTGCGTTCAGAAAAATCACGAAGCCCGGCACTTCTTAGGCCTTTTGAAAAGGTGAAATGAAAAGTTAAAGGAGACAGGACACCGGGCTCTTCAGAATTCTATCAGATATATTAATCAGGGAAGGGCCAGAGTTCCAGGAATCCAAATGACACATGACGGCCATTTCCCAGAATCTGCTTGTCTTGGAGTTGCTCCGTCAGCTGAATAATACTGTTTAATCCCTCACACTGATTGAAAATTCCATCCGAAAGGAGCCATGTGCTTCTGCTCCCGAGGTTTAGTATGGTAAATGCATTACTGGATTAACTTTATCTTCATGATTACAGAGGTCTTTTAGGTGCTAACACAATTTTAAAATAAAATAAAATAAAACTCTTCTATTTGGAAATGCATTTTCTACATCAGAACTCATTTTTGAAGTTTATTGAGTTCCATTTGACATCTGAAAAAGAGGAAGTCTTTCCTTTTCTAGGCAGAGGGGCTTTAATAACAAAAGAGTTGGATAATCAGAACCCTTAAATAATGGCCAGAATGAGATCCTCATCCTCATTCCTTGGTGTATTTTAATTTTCTGATTAGGAGCCAGGCGAGTTGTTCTTGAGCTTTATTTGCAACAGAATTCTCACAGGCAGGAGTAAGTAATGCAGACAGAACAGCACCTCTTCTCCTGAGGCAGCTTTTGATGGGCTCCAAAGCTCGCTCTAAAGAACAGGTTGGGGTTTCCTTACTGATTTGCATACCCATAAAAAGAATCCAAGCAGCACAGA
This sequence comes from Zapus hudsonius, assembly GCA_004024765.1. Classification (NCBI taxonomy): domain Eukaryota; kingdom Metazoa; phylum Chordata; class Mammalia; order Rodentia; family Dipodidae; genus Zapus; species Zapus hudsonius. The sequence continues at coordinate 6,137 of PVHP010010412.1, forward strand.
ATAATATAGGCCCAAATGTTACCATTCCCCGCCCCTACCCTTTGGTTGCATTCACCTCTGTAGAAACCATCACCAAAAGAATGATTTGATGGGTACCATTCTGCAGCTTCTTGATAGATTAATGCTCTGTCTTAGGACGTGTGTGTGTGTGTGTGTGTGTGTGTGTGTGTGTGTGTGTGTGCGCGCACGCGCGTGTTTAAGCTACAGGACAACTCCAGGTGCTGTTTCTCAGGGGCACCATCTTTTTTAGAGACAGGATCCCTCATTGGCGTGGAGGTGGCCAATTAGGCTAGAGTAGGTAGTGAGCTTGCAGGGATTCTAGTCTCTGCCTCCCTGGTGCTGGGATTCCACACCAGACATTTTCACATGGGTGCCGGATCACACTCAGGTCCTCTGACTCGGGTGACAGCACTTAACCAACAGCCATTTCCTAGCGACCAGTGTCATGGTTTGATCCAGGTGTCCCCCAGAAACAATTGAATGTGTTCTGATAGATCGATCCTCAGCTGATGGCAGTTTGGTTTTACAACCTCGATGAAGCTGTGTTGTTGGGGGCGAGCTTATGGGGTTATAAGCCAGCTTCCCCTTGCCAGAGTTTGGCACACCTTCCTGCCGTTGTTTGCTGTGCTGTGGCAGAGGTGATGTCCAGCCCTCTGCTCATGCCATCGTTTTCCCTGCCAGAATGGAGTCTCCCCTTGAGTCCGTAAGCTAAATAAACCCATTCCTCTACAAGCCACTTTTGTTTGGGTTCTTTTTGCGCAGCAACAAGAAAGCTGACTGCAACAACCAGTTTCAAGATTTCGAGACACACCTTCTCTAAGAATGTAAGTTCCGTCATGGCAAGGACTTTGCTTGCTTGTCAGTTTGTTTTTTATTGTCCATAATGAGTTACATTATTTAATGGGCAAATAATGAGTTGTTATCCCCAGTTCCCCAATGCCCCACTTCCCCATCCCCAATCAGCTGTATATCCTCCTCCGTGGGCCGTCTGGATCAGTCCTTGGGGCAGGGGACCATGGAGAGCCTAGGAGTCAGCCCGGTTCTGCTGGCCCTAGTGTATTGTTACTGAGGGGGCCATGTCTCTGGATATTCTCCCCCACCAAGGCTCTCACAATCTTTCTGCCCCCTCTTCCGCTCAGTTCTATGAGTCGTGGTGGGTATTAAGGCTGCTTTATTGTTGAACTTAGGGGTCTCTGTACTTCTGCTCTAGATTGTATTGAAAATCACTAGTGTCTGTCTCACTGGCTTATCCTGTGTTGACTCATTGGTTGTGACTATGGGTCACTTGTTCATCCCATCATTCTCTGGGGGGGGAGGTTTCATATGGATCCTCCACGGTAGGTCTGGCAAGAGATGTCAGGTTTTTTTTTGTTTGTTTGTTTTGAGTCGGTGTCTCCCTGTAGAGCTCAGGCTGGTGAGAGCTCGAGATCCAGCCCCCTGCCCCTGCCTGACAAGTGCTGGGAACTACAGGCCTGGCTAGAGCTGAGGTTTTTCTTTGTGCAATTATTCACAACTTCACCACCAGTGCCTAAAGCAGTACTTGACCTATAATAACAATATCGATATTATTTTGACAATACCAACATGTCTCTCCTGTATCAGAATGAATCACCCTGCATGTGTTCAACAATAGGTCTTCTACATCTTTCCACAATCCTGCCCATGCATCCTCATTACACTATTTAAAAGTAGTGTTGCATTGTATTGTATGGGAATTCTGGAATTCAACACTTCCCTATGGATCTAATTTGTGTTTCCAGTTTTCCGATGACCCTGCAGTGAGCACCTCTGTGAAGGTTCCATGTGTAAGATGATGTCCTTGAGGTGGAACTTGGGGCTCACAGGACACACATTCTGACCTCTTCTCTTAGCAACTGCAACTGAAGAGTGGAGTCAAAAGGCACAAGATGGGCCAGCTTATAGGTACTTCATTTTTACCCACTTCCATTGGCTAAAACTACCTGTCACAAGGCTTCTTTCTCCTAACTTCCAAGGACACTGGGGAAACACATTAGCGATGTGCTCAATGAAAAAATAATAGTTTGGTGAGCCATGTCTGCCACAGCAATGGAAGCTGGAAAGGTTTCTACCAAACCGTTGGTCCAGCCCCAAATTTATTTCTATTGATGAAAGGAACAACAGATTTTGGTAGGCAATTCATATCTGTCTCTGCTCAGTTGATATTCGTTTGTACTTCTAATATAAATCATCTCTAAGGTAATCCCTTGTATTGAAACCACATGTACAGTTTCAGAATTTATATTCAAGTAAATTTTAGTTAAGTATGAGTATGCCTCAGGTCAACAGATCACATGTAATTGACCTGAATATGATTGGCAACATAAGACAGCTTTAAAAAATATATTTGTAGCACCTGTTCCTGAAGGCTTTGCTGTGTCTAGTGATCAGAAGCTGAGACCTTATCATCTGTCTCCAGGTTGTCAAGCCACTTATCATGGCCTTTGAAATTTCTGTATTGGTGCTGAGGGATGAACAACCATTAAAGACATATCCCACTGTTCATGCAGTTTTCTTGGGCACTGACATGAGCCAGACCCTGGATGAGCTGTGCTGCTGGGATTCTGGCTTAAAGATCTAAGAACAGCATTGAGTGCCCTCCCCCTTCAGTCAGACATTATCTCATAATCAGCCGGAGGAAACCTTGTGAATGCTTTCTGTGTATTTGTATTCTCCTCCATGCACCAGGAAAACTGTGTCTTTTAATAAAGAATGTCACTATCCTTATGGGGTTTTATTTTCCTTTGCGGGAGGTAAACAAACAGACTATATATACTCTGTAAGCTAAATATGATGGAGAGCTGCAAGTCCCGTTTGGCACTGCTTTCCTTTTGGCGAGCTACTCCTTGTCACCCTGACCCACTAGACACCTGCCAGACTCCTGGGTCTGCGGATGGCTGTCTTCTCACAGCTTCTGTGTCTTCTCAGTCCCAGCTCAAAGGGCATCTGCTACAGGGTGTTTTCCACTCTCCATGGAAGAGTTACACTTGCTTCCTCAACTCCCATCTATTGCCCTCAATGTTATTTTTTCTCTCTAAATAAAAGGGTGATTATAGAAAATTTGAAGACAAGAGAGGTATGAAAGGAGAAAATTACCTGTTATTATACAACTTAGAATCTATTTTAATATATTCTTTTACAACATGTTTTGTTGTGCTTCTATTTTTTTATACTGAATTAAAACCTTAGGCCTAACTACCCAAGTTCAATTCCCCAGTGCCCACATAAGCCAGATGCAGAGTGGCACATGCATCTGGAGTTTGTTTGCAGTGGCTGGAGGCCCTGCTGCACCCACAGTCTGTCTGTCTGTCTCTCTCTCTCTCTCTCTCTCTCTCTCTCTCTCTCTCTCTGTCTCTCTCTCTGCTTGCAACTGAACTGCTGGATTGGGACTGCTGAGGCCTCCAGCCACGTGGACTGAGCGGGGCTACCAATTCTTTGACTCTCCCGCTTTCAGACTGCTATTGTGGGACTTCATGAGCACATCCAATGAATCTCCCCCTCTTACTATAATTCATTCTGTTGGTTCTGTAGAGCACCCTGACTGAAACAACTAGGAAGGAGTGCTCTCTGGAAAGTGCTTGCTTCCTCTCAAATGTTCATTGACAGAAATTTTCTCTTACATTATTTTCTAGCTGTCTTATTTACACATAAAAACAATAGGACAAAACTTTAGGAGTGAGAGTAAATTACATTTTACCATCGCCAAATTATTCCAGATTGCAAAATGCTTGGTGCAGCAACTCTTGAGCAGGAGGAGCCAGTAAAGTCACCCTGACATACTTCAGCCAGAAACACATCACAGAAAGCAGAAGGAGGGCATTGCAGGAAATGCTGTCGGCTCTTTCCTCCTGTTCTCAATTAGATATTGATAAGTTAGTAATTATTTTTCTTAAGAGGACATGTTTAGGTAGCATCTTAAATTGATTCTTTAATCACCACACTATAACCAATGGAGAATCTAAAATAATCTATACAAAAGAGTGTATCCAAACCCTTTCCCATGATGACTCTGCTGTACTCAGAAGTCAGCAACTTGAGAAATGGCCGTCCAGCTGAGGCCAATTCTGCATGTTAAGGTCTCTCTGATGGCTGTGAGGGAGAGCTAATGGGTTTCTTTGTCTAACGTCAAAGTCTCCTATAGAATCAAATTTATTCCAAGCACTTCCTATGATGCAGAATGTGAATTAACTGTCTTCTCTGTAAATCTGATGAGGAAACCAAGTTCTAAAAATAGCACATTTGGTGTGGAAGAACCTGGATTAAGCCCAAGACCAGCACAGTGGATGTAAAGAAGAATATCTAATCTTGTGGTTTTAACTTAAGCATAATTAAGCTACTTTTCATAATTTAGAGCATCAGTTTAAATGGTTTCGGTAATTTATGTATCCATTGACACGTTTCCTGCTTGTCCTGGGGACTATTATGCAGATGAAATCTTGGCTCTAAGACTCAGAGGAATAAGGGGAAAAAGAGAGTAGATTTTTATTTCTTTTGTGCTGTTCAACTTTTTATGAAGCTCTCTTTCCAGAATAGTAGAAACTCAGAATTGTCTTAGAACCTGTGTAGTATGTGAACAATAACTACATACAGATTTCCTGCACACACTCCAGCTCAGAATGCAAAAGCAATCAGCTATCTTTAAAAGCCTATCTTTGAATTTATAAATATGAAATATAGTTATTCTTGACAACTATGTTCTTGGTGGCTACTTTAAAATATTAGATTTTCTACTATATATAAAAATCATTTTCATTGATGTGGATCTTAAAGGAGATAATTTATTATAAAATCATAGACATGACATGTTTTGTACAAAGTCTACTCATTCTTCTAAAACCTCTATAACTGCATTTGCTTCCAAGATTTTACTCTTGAAAGAATTAACCTTCTTGAGAAGTAAGAAGATTTTAATTGCACTACAATGGAATAAATGACTAAATAAGGGAACATAATTTTTAGTAATGGCTATGGCTAGGAAGAGCTCCTAGGGTTATTTAGGTAAGGAAAATTGTAAGCAAGTGTGCACTTTCCTTCAGGTGGTGGTGGTGATTGCCAATGCCTTTCAGCTGCCGTGGCTGACCACCTCTTCAGATTAGAAGTGTTTCAGTGTGAAGTGTGTCAGACACCGAAGGGCTGGAGCCTGTGCCCTTCCTATGAGGTGCATAATGGAGAGTGATGAACTCAATCCTGCAAGTGTGTTAGCGTGGGGGGACGGGGAGCACAGCTGAGGGATGGATGTCCATTAGGGAACGATTCAGTGTCCAGAAGGCACCCTTGGTTCTGGAATTATTGACCTGGGTCTCCAGCTTACATAGCACCCTAAATTCTTCTATTTAACAAGAGCTTTTCTCAAAATGATGTGCCCAAATGCAGATCTGTCCTACGTGAGAACCTCCGCTGGCTCCCCTAGCCTCCAGGTGAATTTCCTCAAAGCCTGCTTCATCTACCACCTGCCCATGGCGGCAGTCCACCTCTGGACGGCCCTTCCACCAGCTCGGCTTCTCGTCCGAACTCTAATCAGCTTCTCCCTATGTCCTCTTCCCTGTGCATCCTGACTCCTGGTACCTTCTTTATTTTTAATGAAGTCTTGCTTAAAAATTGTATTACAACTGCTAGGTTCTTGGCGAGAAAGGAGTTCTTGTTATCTTTTGTATCTCTAACCCTTCACGCTGCCTGTCCAGCGTTCTCTGAGCAGAACTTTGGGTGGCATAGGTCCCGGAGCACTGGTGTGGCTAAGTGCATGATTCTCAGTGCATTTCATCTTGCTTCTTCCCCGTGAGCAGCAGAAGAGCTGGGAAGCTACCTGCATTCTGCAGTCACCACGAATCAGTCTGTGGTCTGCCTGTTGCGTTCATTCACGCCAAAGCAACCTTCCCATTCTTGGCTGAGACGATAGTTATAATTGGTCTTTCCAAACCAGAAACTTGAAGCTCGGGCCTGGGGATAAAGCTCTTACCACTCCAGACTGAGTACCTGAGTTCAGTCCTCCCCAAGCCCCACGTGGAAAATCCAGAAGCCATGGTGGGTTTCTGTAATCCTGGCGTATTGATGGTGAGATGGGAGAGGAGACAGGAGAATTCGCTACAAATGGAAACGAATTTTGCAGCAGAGCAAAATCTCAAGAGCAGTGAGATGCAGAAAAAACCCTGCCGCAGAAGAGGTGGAAAGGCAAGGACTGACCTCGGACCACGTGTGCTCCCACACAAAAGGAAGCTGAGGCTCTGAGAGGCTGAGACACACTCGCAGGGACCCCCAGCTTTGCCTGTGAGGGTCCCATTTACACTGCGTGCACTTGTCCCTGTGGCCGTGGCCGAGCCCTCCTCCGTGTTGCTTGCTGGCCTCTGAGCAGATCCCAGATCGTGAGCAGAAGCACTTTGGATGTCAGTGACGAGGCTGATGTTTCAAGTGCGCCTTCAGTTCAGGCTGGATCGATTTCTCCCTGCTCTCCTCTGTTCCGGCCAAGTGCTCCGGGCAGAAAACCTAACAAAACAGGCTCACCGAGCTGCTCGTGGGGCCAGCCAGGTCACAGGTCACTCCACCAACATATGGGGCACATTAGCCACATGAAAGGGGCTCACGCCGAGAGTTCTAAGTGACTCTAGTCAGATGGTGGGGTGATCTGTACACACCACTTATTACTGCCAGCCTGAAGCAGGGTGGCCTGGGGCTTAGGCTGGTGTCCTTCAGAAAAATAACTCAGTCCTTTTTTTGTTTAATTACCACTTAGTGTATGGGGAAACTGAGGCCCTGGGGAACTATTTGAGTCAATTCAGCAGTAGTTTTATTGGGCCAGCCTTCTTCCTAACTGTCTGCTGTCTCTTCTGAAATGATTTTATCTCCTGTGTCTCAGCCAGTATCATCATATATTCTGTAATTTTTATCCATTCAAAGGATTGCATCAGTCGTGAGACCATGTTGCAGAATTTCACATTATTCTATTGGGGCTCAGTGGCCATTGGACTCTGAACTGTTTAAGAAATACCATCAGACTAGCATGTCTTTTGGTTGCAAATTATAGGCACAAAATGGAACTTTTAGGGCCACCTTTAATTGGAGCTTATCCTGCCCCCTTCTCTGTCACAGCTGAACACAGATTTTATACAGAGCTCTGAGCAGTTTGCACCTGACATAGATCAGGGTTCTGCAAGTCTCCACCTTATTTTCCTCCTTCATTAAGTCAGGGAGACACTGTTAGCATTACCACACATGACCAGGTCACTTCTATACCTAGGGACTTTATATACATTGTCATTACTATAATATTTCCCTTTAAAGATAAATATTGTAACTCATTATGGACAATAAAAAAAATCTTACTGAGAGAGCGAGCAAGTGAGCATGGGTGTACCAGAGTCTCTTGCTACCAAAAATGAACTCCAGAAGCATGTACTCACCACTCTCTGCATCTGCCATATATGTGGGGTACTAAAACGAACCCAGGCCTGCAGCCATGGGAAGCAGGCACTTTTAACCGCGGAGCCATCTCAGCACCTATTTCTCACTTTATGGATGGGAAAACTGTTGTTCAGAGAGATTAGGCATGGCCAAATGTGAACCTTGCAGAATGACAGTAGAATTACAGTCCTAGTTTACTATGCTCATAGGATTTGCATCAATAAATACGGAAGACTCAACACACACTCACTAGATTTGTGTGTGATAGAAATGCCTTTCTCCCAGGTGTATCCACTCACCCTTCACCCACAGAGTCACAATGGCGTGTGCACAGTACACACCACGTCCAGTGCAACTGAACTCCTGAGGTCTGCTCTGGCTAATCCAACTGGTTTCTTCCTCCTTCAAGCCCAGAGTGTATCTGGCTTGAGGACTTAGTCAATAATTCACTACATCCTATTTTATCTCTTCCTTTAAGGGTTTGTGATGGTTAGGTTTTGTTGTCAGTTTGAACTTTTTAGGAATCTTGGGTGGGTCTCTAGGGCAGAATGTAAGAAGGCTCAGGAAAACTAGACACAAACTTTCTTTCCTATGAGGACAGTGCAGGAGGGAAATTCCAGAGTCAATAAGTCTGGGATAGGGTTGCAAGGCCCTGCCCTTAGGCTATATAAAGGGGAAAGAAATCTCTGCCTCTCTCTGCCTCCCTGGCTTCCTGGCTACTGTTTCTTGTCGTGCGTCTCTTCCTCAGCATTGAAACGGAGCTTCCTTAGCTTTCCAGCCTGGACTGAAGACCGGTGGATCCCCAGGAAGCCTTTAGGCCTTCATTGCTGGATTGGGCCTACAGAGGCATCCAGTCCTGTGGACTGAGCAGCAATCAGTTTCTTGACTCTCAGGCTTGCAGAATGCTATTGTGGGACTGCTGTGAACTAATCCAATAAATCCCCTTTTTGTTCATGCTGTTGGTTCTGTTCCTCTAGAGAACCCTGACTAATACAGGGTATCTGGCCTATCTTTTTCAGTTATAGTGTGACTTCTGAAAAGCAGAGAGTTTATTTCCCACCAACCAGTAGCCATCCAATACCCCGAGTGAGGGATCAGAGAGAAATGTGCTTCCTTACTTCAATAAAGCAATAGGGCTTGTTGAACTTTGAGCAGACTGCTTTCCTTGCACACGCTGTAAGGCCAGTGAATATAAGACATTTCTTTTTCTGCACAATAGGGATTAAGACAATACCTTATAGCATCTCTGCGAATATTAAGAGGCTTTATAAAGTACTTGGCATAGTTCCTGGCACATAATAAGCACTCAATAAATACTAATTGTTGATGCTATTACACAGAGCTGAATTTATTGGGTCTTTTCTGTGTGATCCATGCTGTGCTAAATGCTTACTGTGTAATTATCTCGTTTATTTTTTATGTAATATAGAGAGGGTTTATTAGCTTCCAAAAGCATACCTTTCCTGTTAACTAAAAGTAATAGAAAGGCCCTGGCTGTTCTCGTTGTCTTCAAAGTCACGTTGGGGCTAGGTAGCCACAGATCTGGAAATGTAAAATACATTAACTAGGCCATTGTGGCAGCAGATTCATCAGCTAAACAACTGGAGCTAGCAAACGGTTTTAAGTCAGTTTAAAAGATTTGTTTGTTTGTTCATATTTACTGTTTTAAGACAGGATCTCTCTCTGTAGTCAGGTTTGCCTTGAGCTCATGACATTCATCCTGCTTTAGACTTCCAGGCTTAAACCAACATATCCATCTTGATAAAATAGAACTGCAATAATCACAATACCATCATACCCTATCAGTTCTGTATCAAGGTTTGCTCTTTCAAGTGAAAAGAAAAAATAAAACAGACACAAATGAGTATATGCCCATTTTCTAGAGCTTCAGAGAATCCCTTGTGGGTACGTCACTCATGTATATTGCTTCATCCATCTTTATTGTGACATTATTCACAACAACCATGTTGTAATTGCTTTAAATATCTCAACAGATGAGTAGATAAGGAAAGTGCAAGGCGTGTGCGCACGCGCACGCACACACACACGCACACACACGCACTCACACGTACATGGGAGTTTGATTAAACCATAAAGAAGAATGAAATTAAATCATTGCAGGAAAATAGGTGGAAGTGGATATCATCATATCAAGTGAAATCTATCAAACTCAGAAAGACACATATTAGATCTTTTATTTCATATGTGGAATCTAAATTTACAATTTGTACATACACATGCACACACATATAAGTTTTTATGACATGGAAATAGAAGGGACACTATTTGGGATAAGGAAGGGAGGGAACCAATGAGAGGGCATGAGAGGGAAACAGGAGGAAAACATGAACGTAGTACATGATACACATAAGCGAAAAGAAACCTCTCGTTTGTCCAGTGGACATATACTAATTGAGAAAAAGGAGGAAAAAAAAACACTTCTGTTGCTCTTTAGGTGAGATGTGAGACACGGGTGTAGCATGACATGTTGGGAGACCTGGAAATGCCTGGAAGGAAAGAAGGTCTTTATTCATGTGCTCTGGGCCGGTATTATTGTGCGCTTGCCTTTCCAGAAATTAGAGCAGACCTGGTTTCTCAACAGCCTTATCCTGCATGTTTTCTTCTATATTATTTCCGTGCTAAATTATAAACTAGGGGATTTCTGTCCCTGCTCTTCAAAGAATGCTTTAGGACTAAAGAAGGTGAACTTCTGGTGTAAATAAATACCTGTTGAACATCTGTCCCATGCCAGCCATTGGATGCATCCAGAGGACACCTGAATGATTCATTTTTGCATGTTCTCAGTGCAGGTGCCAACTAGATTAAAGTTGAGGAAGGAAAGAGATTCAAGAAGGGAAACTAGAACATTCTAGACAGGATTGTATGAATACATGTTGGGAAAATGATGGCTAATTCCCCTTGGAAGGTGAGGGAATACACAGCAGGAAGTGTGAGTGAGGTGGGACCATTCCATGACAGCGTAATCACAGTGCCAATATGCGCCTTTAAACTCAGTTTCAGTTTTTCTGCAGTGAGTAAATCTTTGTACCTGGAGTGTTTTGCAGTTGACTTAATTAATGTCTGTGAAGTGTTCGGTGATCTTCAGATAATAGGTGACATAGAGGGGGAATGAATTACTTATTCTCATATCTGTATGAGCATCTGCTCACGTGAGGAAAATTCCAGAAAGGTCATTCCTAAGAAGCAATATGAGTCTGATGGTTCTTGAGCAGTGCGTTAGGAAAGGCAGAGACAAGGACATCGACATGGAGATAATGAACCTAAGTTCATTTCATGTCCTTAGAGCCTTACTGCAGCTGCTGAGCATGAGACAAGCTCGCAGCTTCTAAACTTAACTCAGCCATGGCCTGGAAGCATCTAATTAAAAGTTTTCAAATAAAATCAATGAGATTGGGCAGATAAAAGAGCAGATGGCTTAGGAAAGAGCCGAGAAGCTGCATCAGGCTTTAATTCTGTTGGGAACAAAAAAAATCTATGTTGAAGAGGGCAAGAATCCGAAATAAACACGGGGCGTAGAGAGTCAGGATTAGGCTCTCTTTTGTCCTAAATGTAGCGCGAAATTTTTAGTTCGTGACACAACTGAGTATTTCTACCCCGGCTTTTCTGGATGGTGGGGGTTCATGGTGAGCAAAAATTCATTAATTAGGTGACTGACTAATTATAATAAATGAAAATATTAAATAATTTGATAATGTGTAAATATTTTGTTACTTGATGGTAATGATAGTACCATACTTGTATTTTGTTAATTTGATCAAATGCTTTGACATTCATCTTAGTCCTCATGACAGACCTTTGGAAACCAGCCAATGCTGCTCCACGAAGCTGGTTCATAACCGGGAGTTGAATCCACGTCTCAGATCCGGTTCATATGCATCATCCTCGCTTGCTCCTGCTGTTGGTCCTTTTGGGCAGTCACTTGTAATTTCAGTCATCTGAAAAGCATCAACCTTCCAGGTGTGTCCAACGCATGACCCAGCAACAAAAAACCATAAATTCCTTGAAAGCATGAAAAATTTTAAACTTGATTGTGGAGTTCTTGAATGTGATTTTTGTGTTGACAACATCTTGTCACAATGTCAAAAGGTTCAACACACCTGCATCCAAAGAGAATGCTGACTAAATCCAGAGAAAGGCAGACATCACAGGCTCTCATCCTACAAGCTAGATACGGCCTGCCAGGCAGGAAGATGGCGTAAGTAGATCCATAATGTTAGCAAAATCAGCTGAGACACGCTGTACCACGCCAAGCTCAGGTGTCACCAGGCAACCCAGCTCCATTTGAACATCTACCTCAGGACTCCTCAGCTTTTGGGGAGCATGGAGGTGCTCCACTTACCTTACAGAAAACAGAACTGAAGCCCACCATGGCCTTCCAGAGCCGAGGTGACACGGGGGATGTCAGGTCATGGATAACTCAGGAAATCACTGAAGTTTGATTCCACAAGGTCTCCTAAATGCCAGAATAATTTGGTGCACATGAACACAGATTTCGGGTATCCATTAAATTTGAACCTCTGCAGGGACGCCCTGTGGAGATACATGGGAGTTAGTAAATTGGTTAAGCCGCCTAAGCTCTCCAGCTGCCTACGCACGCCCGAGAGTTATGCCCTCTTCCAGGATCCCTCAGATGTGCTCGATCTCCCCTCTTTTTGTGCAGTTCTCTGTCGGCATGTGCTACTCCCCCGCCCCCATGGCCTCCCACAATCTTTAAACGTACAGGTAAAATTGGATGTAATCAATTTTTATATGATACAATTGGACAAAATTTGTGCTGTCATATGTGTACAGAAAACTAAATCACCTCTCTGCTTCAAAACCTCCCGTATCTTCCAACAACACACAGGAAGAACCCTCAAAACCTCCACCATGGCTACCCCCTTCTTTGCGCTCCCCTTTAGCTCAGGCTCTTACTTCAGTGTCTCGTAGTCCCTTGAAAGAACTTGAGGTGTGCTTTCTTCCTTCACCTGTGCTGTTCCCTTTCTGGGGACTGCTTTTCCTCAGGTGTCGGAAGGCTGGACTTGTACGTCCTAACGTTCCTGCTTTAGCTCATCTCTGCGCTCTGCCCTGCTAACAATTCATTACTTTCTCTCTGATGTTCCTTCTCCCTCGTCCATCAGCATTGTCATGAGGAAAGAAAACCCATTTGGTAAATAGCACCAAAGGCTGGTGCTGTGTCCAGCAGAGAATTGCTCAGCACACTGAGGAAAGATGGATGTGCTGTGTTGTCTGTCTACAACACTCATGTGAGCTACGCCCCAGAGCCCCTTATACTACATGGATTCACTTCTTTAATTCCCACGAAGACCTTCTGGTGCTTGACTAGTTGTATCAGACCCATTTTACAGATGAGAAAAATGAAAAGTTAAATAATTTAGGAGGTGAGTAACTTGCTCAAGATTAAGTATCTGGAAAGTGGCAGAGACCGTTCTCCTGAGAGCCCCTGCCATTGCCTTGCAGCCCACCTGTCTTCATGCAGCAAAGACTAGAAACCACATAGCACACAGTGGGGGATGCGTAAGCGTGCCGTTGGATGCAGGGTGCTCTTTCCCTGGCCTGGGCCAATGTCATATGAGAGGAAAACCAGAGGACTCTCTGAGAGGGGGTGAGAAGACTCATTGCCCTCATCCAACAGGTTAAGTAGGAGCCTCTCTGCCTACTGAGCGAGGTGGTGAGTGCTGACACATTTGTGGGGTGTAAATGTTAGTTATTACAGAGCTTCATAGGGCAGTGGCTTAGGTTATAAAACTGCCAGTTCAGAATCTTTCAGAAGTATTCAGTGTACCCAGTAGTCAAGGAAAAGAAGTGCCTCCCATTTAACTCCACTCATCCTCCTGGAGGCGAAACGACGATCCATTCTTCTCCTTGCTTTCCAAGATCCAGGGTCAGAGATGTGCAAATTGAAGTATGCGAGCCTCTTTAAAGGATACACGAAAGGGATTTTCTAAGTGAATGTGCCATGACTGAATTCCTGGTCAGTCCCCCAGAAGGCATCTTGTAGCTCAGCTCTAGACCCCTTCCACTGAAAATGCATAAACTCCAGTGCCTGCAGCCACTCGCCAGGGGATCGGGTTCTTGCCTCACACTAGGAGATGTGGGAACTCAGGCTCAAAGTTGAAAAGCAAGTTAGCTCAAGCCTAAAAGAAATTCAATACAAGTAACTTTTAACTTACCCTTTCTCATGGCCTGACCTGATAGCAGAACCTGTTTAATTCTAAACCACCAGATAAAGCCTGAGGGCATTAATGTATAACTTGGCTTTTTCAATAGAGGTCTCCTTGTCATTTTCTGGTTTTTGGATGCTCATTGAAGGTGTGAATGCTGTCAACTGGTGTGTCCAAATAAGAGTGTCTTTGTTCTGCCTCAGTATTTGATAAGAAACATAAGCAAAATGACCGGCCGTGTACTGTATGTGGTTTTTAAGGAATTGGCTTCCCCTGTGGGCTAGAGTGTTCCAATGATAACCTTGGTTACTATTAAACAAATTTGCTAGGCAGCCATTTTTCTTAGAGATGATCAAAGAAAGGTAAGCCTCTGCTTTCTCTCACTTACCAGGAAATTCTGAAATAGTAGAATTTTTAAATTGAGTTCATGTTATCTAAAATTACATCAAGAATGCATGTATAAAGCTCCAGAATTGGAGCAGGAAAGCTGATTTCATCCTCTTCCTTCCTCAGAGGTGACCACCATGGCCACCTGTGCACACCTCCTTCCAGACCTCTCTGTATATTAAAAATGAATAAACGAGTAGGTTTTTAAAATAAGTTATGCTTATATAAACAGTATATTAATTATCAATTGCTGTCACAACCCTTGGTGTTAAAATAGAGCATGACTAAGTTGTGGTGGTCCTTCTGGAGGCTGCAATTCTGGCTGGGGAAGGACTGAGAGGGACCCTCTAGAGAGACGAAGGAAGCCACAGAGGCTTTGATGACTGTCTCGGCAGTGACACGTCACTGTGTCTACCTTCCTTTACTCCTGAGAAATGAGTGGCCAGGTCTGGTCCGTGTTCCCAGGCAAACCCAGGGAGCTCTGGCTCCTAAAGGAAGGAGTGTCAGGATTTCTGGACAGATTCATAAGCGGTCACCTGTGGCACACGTAATTCCACAATTTGCTTTCTTTCATTTGCTAATTTAGCTCTTCATGAAAACACACAGCCTGATCGTCGTAACTCCTGTACACTATTCTACTCAATGCTTCCACTCTTGACGGAGACTGCTCTCCGACGATTCATTCATACAGGGAGTACTGCAAGGGAAGGACTTGCTTATGCCTCATGAGCATACACACTCGGATTTCTCTAACACAAATGCATTGAGACTGCAGAGCCGGAGTCTATTTACTCTAGAAACTGCCCTCCACAAAGGTGGTTCTAATTTTCTAACTTTCAGTCATTCATTTGTCCCTTACCTAACAACTGGTGTGTGTGGGGAGGGGGGTTGTGACAGATGCCCGTTCAATAAAATATCTTGGAGTTTTGCAGAGTCCTGTCTGTCACCCTCTCTGCTCAGGATTTTAACCTCTCTCCTGCAATACTGTTTGATTTACACAGAGATCCAGGGCTTCCTCCTCAGGAGACAGGGAAGCTTAACTGCTGTTTACCAAGGACTTGGTGGTTTCAGGTACAAGGTGCCCCTAGAGAGTCGGTTGATTGGTGTTAATGCAAAACCGCTTCCTCGCTTATGGTACAGCTGAGCAGTCACGTGCAGAAATGAAGCCTGCAAGTCTCTTCAGACCCGTCTTCTGTTGCCAGTCCTGTGGGTGTCTAGGATCACTGATTCCTCCAGCCCTCCCGCCTCACAGTTCGTCTTTAGTTTAAACTTCTTACACTCCCGTGTCCTTGGCTGGCAGGCGTCCTCTCTCTAATGCCAGTCACTCCTGCTGATCCTTGGCCAGCTAACCACACAGAAGGACCTGGGATTGTCTTTGGCTTTACTGTGCCAGCCGTGGGTAAACTAGATCCAAAATGGTCTGCCATGGAGGCAGCCTGTCTTCACTCATCTAACAGGTATTTTTTGAGGTCCTGCTGTGTATAAGGTACTGTGTTGTTTGGTCTGTGTGTGGGGAGGCATTTAATAGGACGAATACTCTCAAGAATTTGAAATTTCGGGGCTGGAGAGATGGCTGTCAGTAACTCATTAGTGGTAGAAGCGTGAAGATGGGGGTTTGGATCCCATACCCGGTGAACATGGAGGCTGCCCGTAAATCCAACGCTCAGGAGGTGGAGACAGGCAAAATGCCCTCAGGCAAAATGGCTACCTAGTCTAGTCTAATTAGAGAGCTCTGAGTTCAGGTGGAAGACCCTGCCTCTGGAAAATGAGAGGAGAGAGGTCAAGGGAAACTCCCAACATCAACCTCTGACTTCCACACACTCGAGCATCCATGCGCGTATACGTACACACCACGTATATATGTTTTCAAGCAGAGAGAGAGAGAGAGAGAGAGAGAGAGAGAGAGAGAGAGAGCACACCAGGGCCACCACCACCTTGTGGGTCTGGCTTATGAAACCCACAAAATCTCCTCTCTGATTCTGAGCTCAGAGAAGCTTTGCCTGTCCTCCTCAGCATGTTTGGTTCCCCAGAGAAGCCCATGTTTGGGAGATTATTTACTGGTCCTCCGCCGGGGTGCTTTTTCTGCTGGCTTCTGCTCCCCAGAGCCTGGCATGGTACCTGTCTCAGGTAATCGATACAGTTTAATCCAGAAAGAATGACATGAATGAAACTGGGAAACTTGATGAGCATGTCTCACACTTTATAACCCTCATTCAACAAATACTATTTCCCAAGATTCTGACACCAACTTGGGTTCTGAAGGTAGAGCAGTAAACTAGGCAGCCATTGTCCTTATCCTCTGTGGGCAACCCAGAGGGTAATACGATTAGTCCTGTAAATGAATAAGATGATTTCAGATATTTGTAAGTCCTGAAAAAATACAATCTGAGTGTTGCTGATAGGATGTGAGGTGGTCGTGGAAAATGTCTCCCAAAAGGAGTCATGGGGTGACAACCTGTCAAGTTAAAGGCACAGATGTCCGCCTCTCAGTAAATGTATCAGTCAGTCAGGACACTAAACCCTAAAGTCAGCCTGGACTCCTTGCCTCAAGGGCAAACCTGTGACCTCTGTCTTCAGTGTCTCAAATCCACTGGCTTCTTCCTGACCCACGGCCACTACGCTAGTCCCTGTTGGGACTGAGGTGACGGCCTCTAGTTAGAGCCTGTGCTGCTCCTCTCACCACCACTGCCCCTGTAAAGTCACTGTCATCGGAATCCCGCAGATGCATCTCCTGACACGAGGGTAAAACCCAAGGTAGAAAGGCTCGCCCCTCAGTCCCTGAGCCCGCCCGCCCCGGGTCCATCACTCCCCTGCCCTGAGCTCCACAGACGTGCCAGCACGTTCCCACCTGAGGCCTTTCATCTTCCAGAGATCCCTTCTTTCTTGTGTGTTTGTGGTTTGCTCTGTCACTTAGTCAGCCCTGTTACCCAGCAACTTCTAAGACCCCTTCCCGACCTTGGCATTCATGCCTGTCCCCTATCATCATTCAACGCTGTCTTAATTTCTTTCATAGAACTTAATGCACTAAGTATAGTGCGTGCGTGTCTGGGTGTGTGTGTGTGCGTGTGTGTGTGTGTGTGTGTGTGTGTGTGTGTGTGTGTGAGAGAGAGAGAGAGAGAGAGAGAGAGAGAGAGAGATATATGGGGGGATTGCTATGAGCATATAAACTCCATGAGAACAGGAACTGAGTCTGCTTTGTTTGCTGTTGTATTTCCAACTATTGATCTTCAGTAATAAAAACTGTGGGATAATAAATTTCTGGTTCTCTTTTCCTATTTTTAACATATTTATTATCAATAATTAGATACATTGTATGAGCAGCCCACTGGGGGCCTCCTCAGTGGGCTTACTAGATCAGTCCATGGGGTAGGAGATTATGAATTGTACAAGAGGTAGCCAGTAAAAAAAATTTCTTTGTGTGTTGTTGCTGAGGGGGGCACTGTCTCTGGATATTCTCCCCACCATGGCTCTTACATTCTCTCTGCCCCCTATTCTGCTCAGTTCCCTGAGTCATAGTCGTGAGTTTCAAGTCTGCTTTATTGTTGAGGTCTTAAGAGTCTCTGGACTTCTGCTTTGAGTTGTGTTGGGTATCCTCAGTGTCTGACTCCATAGTCCTTTCATGGGTTATCTGACTTGCTGTGGAGGTAGGTTTCTTGTTCATCTTGCCATTTCCTCATAGGTTTCTTTTGGACCCTATATGATAGGTTAGGGGTGGTTCATCTTCTGCCTGGGTGTCAGCCATCATCCTATGTCTTGTTGGTGGAACTGGATTGTCCATGTTTCTCACTGCCTTCTGAAAAATTCAAACAGAATCTCCAATGGAGAATAAGGTCAGTATAGGTTAAATGAGACAAACTGTTGATTTGGCAAGCTTCTGATGGGTGAACCCTCCCTGTAGCTCTCTGGTTAGTGGGAGTTCGCCTTGGAGCCTGGGTTCTTGGTCCCCATAAGAGTTTGCCTTGGATCCCAGTTCCAGTTCAAGGTTCCTTGCCACTGAGCAGATCTCTTAGCCAATCAGTAAGCCATTGATTACCCACCTAGGTTTAGTGCCACTATTTATTTCTTGAATGAATAGATGGGATGGCAAAAATGAATTAATGGCAAGATGCAAAGATCTTGAGTTTTGAGACATTGGTCAGGAAGCAGAAGAAGGGAGGACTCTTGCAAAGCAAGCAGGACTCACACCACATAGGGACATAAGTAACTAACTATAAAGAGTACAGATTTTTTAGGGCTGGAGAGGTAGCAAGGTGCTTGCCTGCAAAGCCTAACGAACTCGAGTTCAATTCCTCAGTACCCACATAAAGCCAGATGCCCAAAGTGGTACATGCATCTCAAGTTCGTTTGCATTGGCTGGAGATAGTGATGCACCACCCATTCTCTCTCTCTTCCCTCCTCTCTCTCCCCCTTTAATCTCAGCACTTGGGAGGCAGATGTAGGAGGACCACTGTGATTTTGAGGCCAGCCTGAGACGACACAGTGAACTTCAGGTCAGCCTAGGCTATAGCACTAGACCTTACATTAAATTTTTTTTAAAAAAGAAAGAGGGCTGGAGGGATGGTTTAGCAGTTAAGGCACTTGCCTGCAAAGCCTAATGACAGGAGTTTGATTCCCCAGTGCCCACATAAAGCCAGCTGAACAAAGTGGCACATGTGTCTCGAGTTTGTTTGCGGTGACTGGAGGCCTTGGCGTGGCCATTCTTTCTGTCTCTCTTCTCTCTTCCTCTCTTGCTACTTGCAAATAAATAAATACAATATTTCATACTATAGTATTGGGTTTCAAAAATTCAGTTAGCATACAAAATAATTGGTTTCTTCATGACCATGTTCACTTTTTAAGTGTATGTATACATGTGTGTGTTCATGTGTGTGTGTGTGGGTGCACAGGTATGTGCAGATGTGTGGAGGCCAGAGGACAACGTCAGATATCCTTCCTCAGATATGCCTCCGACTCTTTTTTGACCTAAGATGTCTCATTGACCTGGAGCTTGCCAAGTAGGCTAGAATAGCTGACCAGTGAGGCCAGTGACCCTCCTGTCTCTCCCTCCTCAGAGCATGGAGTACAAGTGCTTGCTACCACACACAGTATTCATACCTGAATTTTGCAGGGTAGACTCAGGTCCTCATGCTCGCAAGGCAAGGGTTTTACCAACTGAACCACCTCCCCAGCCTTCTGGCCTTCCTCTGAAGCAGAGGAACTGAAGAGCAGCTGCTGTCCTAGCGAGCAACCATCCCCATCACGCCCTATTAATTTTTAATGCTGAGGTCAAATGTTCTTTGTCATTTAACATCTGATTGAGTTATTGCTTTCTTATAGAAGCATACTTCTCTATCCATTTCAAAGGAGAAGAGGACTGCGTGTTCTCAAGCTTGGTACACGAGACCCTTTGGGGAAATTGAATTCATGACCCCAAACCTGAAATAAACAAGGGCCATCATTTAGGAAATGATGAAGTGACAGCATAGGACTTGACTACTCAGCATAGAAATGAGTCAACTCTGAAGTTTGATGCAACTTTTCTCAAAATCCCATCAAGATTTTTTGTAGATGCATGTGTATAAAGTTAAACAATTTTTATAAAGAATAAAAAAGAAAATCAGTTCACTTACATTAATATTCACTACAGAGCTACAATAGGCTAGCTGTATAATAGTCACGTGGGGTTAGAGACATAGATCCGTGGAACAGAGCCAGAATCCAGAAGTAGACCCAAACAACAATGCTCCACCAACTTCTGCCAGAGGTGAAGAAACAACTGAATGGTAGAAAGCCAGCCATTCACTGAATGCTGCTAGAGCCATAGGCTCCTGTGGACTAAGATAGCCAGAGGCTATAATTGAAACACAAATTAACCCAAAATGGGCCACATACCTACATGTAAGGCTACAAAATGTTTCAGAAAAATGCATAAAGTGTTCAGAACATAATCTAGACAAAGAGTTACTCCACTTGTCACCAAGTACAGAGTCCCTATGTTGTTACAGGATGAAACAAGCTTCAAAAAATCAGGGATCTGGAAACTCACACTGTTCTCTCTGCTCTGTGCACTAAACATGATCGTGGAGTTATGCTTCTGATCTGCCTTGTGTTTGGCTTGCAGTTCAGTGCTTGCCTACTGGGAACTGCTTTTGCCACAATACCTGTAGCCAGGTAGAGACCCCAGAGTCAGAGCCATCGTAGGACTCCCATGGGTAAACCAGAACTGGCACAGAGCTAAGGTTCCCAGGATGTCTTGTGGTTTGAATGTAAACTGTCTCCAGTAGCCACATGTGTTTGTGATTAAGCCTCATACTTGATCCCCAGCTGGTGGAGCCTTTAGGAGGTGGGTCCTTGGAGAAGAAGGTGTGTCAGTGGGGGTGGGCCTTGGGACTTTACCATGGAGCCCCTTGCCAATGCTGTCAGGTGCAATCTTGCTGCTTCCTCCCAGCTGATGTGACAAGACGTGATGTTCTGCTATCTCTTCTGCCATGCTTTCCCCATCATGATGAAATTTCTCCTCAAAACTGTAAGCCAAAATAATGCTCTGGTCACGTGCTGTCGGTCAGTGATGAGAAAGTCGCAGCTGTACTTGTCCATGGTACATTGGTTACTGCAGCTATCGGCCACTGAGCCAGAAGAATACAGGTCTACGAAGCAGATAGCTCTGTGTAATAAGTACTTGTACGTGGGGTATCACCACCCTCATTATCTCACACTGATTTGGGTTCCATACTTGTTTTTAATTATATTAACTACCTGAAATCCAGCTTCATAGGGACTCACTGTCATTAAAGGGAATCTACCACATAGAGTGCTGGAGCAGTGAGATCCCTCATGTTAGTTCCCAATATGTTCTGTTAAGTGCATATGTTGAAGATGCTGAATATGTTTATTTGTTTTTTGTGGTGCTGAGGATAACATCCAGGGTCCTGTGCACAGTACATCAGGTACCTCACTAGAGAGCTACATTCCCATCCCCCCATCAAAATTTAAAATATTTCATAGCACCTCCATGAGTTTCACATGATGTATCCTGGTTCATAAAGGGAAGTACAGGTATAATGGTGCATTTTGGCCTTGAGCAAAACAAATGACGCAGACCAAAAGGTGCTATTGAGATCTTTCCATCTGAAGTCTCTACACAGTGCTGTGTCCACCATGCCCCCAGGATGGTCTCACAGTGCTGTGTCCACCGTGCCCCAGGATGGTCTCATAGCCAAATTGTCTATAAATCAAATCTATAGGAGACAAGAACGCTTTCCTCTGAACAGTGATGCCAGGGAGATGATGACGAATGGGATGCTGGATCTTAAAGTTTCTGGCATTCTAGACAAGGTAAGCAATTTGGGAAGATCCTCTTCTCAGAACTGAATTCCACAACAGGTGCAAGCAGGTGTGAGCTCTGTGGTAAGGTCTGGGGTATCATTAAGAGATCTGCTCTGCTCCCCAGTCCTTGCTTGATGCTTCCTCTCCAGACTGCAGGCGGCATGATGTAGGAAGGGCTTGACACAGACATCTGAGCTTGAATCCACACCCTGCTGTGTGAGCTGGTGTGTTACCCTTTCTGAGCCTCAGCTCACAATAGGCTTTAGTGTCCCCAGAGACTGCTATCCCATGGGATCAAGTCCAGAAGGTTTTGTTAACACACCTGTTCTATCGGTAATTATCCTGTCAGGCTCTTTGCCCATGGGTGACTAGAAATCCATACTTGGATTCCTCCTTAGAAAAGATGAGCCTGGAGGGGAGAAGTGGTATATTAAGTAGTTTCCTCATTAATGTGACAAAATTCTTGACAAATGCAACTCACAGAAGAACTTATTCTGCCTTTCAGTTTGAGGATACAGTCTGTTGTGGTGGGGAAAGCATGGGACAGGAGCTTGAAACGGCTGGTCACGTTTTTGTCTACAGACAGAACACAGAGCAAGGAATACTGATGCTCAGCTCAGTCTTCTTTTTGTTCAGCTTCAGACACTGGCCCACCAGTGGTGCCCCTCACAGTCAGGGTGGGTCTTTGCACTTCAGTTAAACCTTTTGGGAAGCACCCTCACAGACAGACCCATAGGAGTGCTTCCGTTCAGGTTGACAATGAAGTCAGAGGTGGAAAGGAAGAAAACTACAAAAGAATTTGTAGTTTCTTGGGGATTTATTCTCATTCTCCTTTTGGGGGCTAGAGAATAAATTCTTTTTTCCTGTTTTTCTGTGGAATTTTTCATTGAGATCAACTTTTCCTGCTCCAGGGTCTGACTGTCATCAAGACACTTTATCCAGTGACTGGTACATGTGGCTCTTAGGACTCCCTGCTCCAAAGCTGTCTCAATGTCCAAGTCAATATTTCTTCACAGACCCATCATCCCAGGATCTGGGGATGTTGTCTAGTAGAGGTGAATCTCATTGGGATTGTTCTCTAAGAAGTGAGGAACAGGAGAGACCACATAGCAGCTGCTGATTTCCTTCTCAGTGCCAGGAGGATCATGCACAGTGCAGAAAGCAGCGTGTCCCCAGCTGATTTGTCTTGATTAACAGGCTGCATGGCCATCACAGGTGTAGCACATAATAGTGCTATAAGATTTTCAAAGCCAAGCCAATTAAAATCTGTCCCTGAGCCAAGAACTAACAGTGTGTGCACCATAATGCCAAAGTCAAGATGGGTTCTCTAAATAATAATTGCCTTCCTAGGATAATTTATGATTTTAAAACACATTAATACTTTCTGTTACCTTATCTTCTCCCCATGGAAAAGACAAGTAGTTTAGACAGGTAAAGTTCAAAGAGATTCAGTGATTTCTTAGTTTCAAGGACCCTTGTAACTGTGGTCAGTCGTTCATGATGAAGTCCGTAAAGAATCTTTTCCTGGCTATATGGCAGTTAATATGATCATTTCTCAACTTACCAAATGTTGTCTTATTTTCTTACTAGGTCTCCCATAATAACCCTCTGAATTAGATCATTGTTAATTCATTTATGGGAAAAAGCCCAAAGCCTTGGAGTAGTAATTGAAACCCTGCCTCTCACTTTACAGTTGAGGATGCTATAGTTTGGTGAGGAGGTGTCACTAGCATGGGGCACAGGGTCACAAAGTGATGGAGCTAGACTAGGCATTCACACCTGCTGACTTTGAGGACAGGTTCTACCTTTCCTAGTTCTACCTGTCATCCTTTTCTCACCTTCCCCAACACTTCCCATCATTCTGTTCACACCTTCCCCAGCACTTCCCACCATCCTGTTCACACCTTCCCCAGCACTTCCCACCATCCTGTTCACACCTTCCCCAGCACTTCCCATCGTCCTGTTCTCACCTTCCCCAGCACTTTCCATCGTCCTGTTCACACCTTCCCCGGCACTTCCCACCGTCCTGTTCACACCTTCCCCAGCACTTCCCATCGTCCTGTTCTCACCTTCCCCAGCACTTCCCATCGTCCTGTTCTCACCTTCCCCAGCACTTCCCATCGTCCTGTTCTCACCTTCCCCAGCACTTCCCATCGTCCTGTTCTCACCTTCCCCAGCACTTCCCATCGTCCTGTTCTCATCTTCCTCAGCACTTCCCACCTTCCTGTTCACACCTTCTCCAGCACTTCCCACCTTCCTGTTCACACCTTCCCCAGCATTTCCCACCGTCCTGTTCACACCTCCCCCAGCACTTCCCATCATCCTATTCTCACCTTCCCCAACACTTCCCATCATACTGTTCACACCTTCCCCAACACTTCCCATCATCCTGTTCACACCTTCCCCAGCACTTCCCATCATCCTGTTCACACCTTCCCCAGCACTTTTCATCATTCTGTTCACATCTTCCCCAGCACTTCCCACCATCCTGTTCACACCTTCCTCAGCACTTCTCATCGTCCTATTCTCACCTTCCCCAGCACTTCCCACCATCCTGTTCACACCTTCCCCAGCACTTCCCATCATCCTGTTCTCATCTTCCCCAGCACTTCCCACCATCCTGTTCACACCTTCCTCAGCACTTCCCATCATCCTGTTCACTCCTTCTTCAACATTTAAAACTGTGGATAAATGAGCCCAAGACAAAGATGTTCCCTCTTGCCCTAGGACCCAAGTTTGACCAATTGAAAGCCTTTAGTCAATGATTTTTATTTGTTATTTTTCCTTGTATATGTGTGTGGTGGTTTGAGTTACGCGTCTCCCTTACACTCATGTGTCCTGAATGCTTGATCTACAGATGATGACAATTTGGAAGGTGTAGCCTTGCTACAGGAATTGTGTCGCTGGGGGTGGAGTAGACCCTGAGGTTTATTAACCCTGGTTTGCCAGTGTTAGTTAGCTCACTCTCCTGATGCTCTTATCCACCGGATGTTGGCAAGGATGTCCGCCTCACTTACACCTTATTTTCCCTTGCCTTCTTGCAACTTCCCTACCAAACCGTAAGACAAAATAAATAGCTTCCTTCCATCAGCTGCTTTTGGTTGGGTGCTTTGTACCAGCAATGAGAAAGTAACTTCAACAGTGTAGGTGGTGTGCATGTGAGTATATATATTGGTATGTCTGTTGTAGAGAGAGTTCACATGTGTGTGCATGCATGTGGAGGCCGGAGATTGATTCTGAGTGTCTTTTTGATCATCTGCTTATTTTTTAAGACCGTATCTTTCACTGCACCCTTAGAGCTCACCAATTTCACTAGACCCATAAATGCTGGGCATTTCATGTGTGTACTAGCCATCAGAACTCAGTCCCTCACGCCTGTATGGCAAGCACTTCGTCCACTGAGCAGCTCCACAGCCGTCATTTTTTTTCTTTCTCATCAAATTAGAAATTGACCTTTTATTTCCCAAACAATACAAATTTGACTTTTGGTCTCCTAACCCAGATCTCTGTGCTGACCATGTATGTTTGGTAAAGATACTTTTGCTTCACAGGCCACCCACCAAAAGCCAAGAATGCATTGAAAATGTCACAGTGGCTGCACACGACCATGAAGACAGGAGGTACATATCTTTGCAGACAAGACAGGCTCAGGAATAGCAGCATGCCTAAAGGAACAATAAGCTCTGAGCTATTCTCATCAGAACCACAATTTCTTGCAGTAAAATGTGTTGCTTGTTGCCTGGCGATTGGGAAAGAGGAGGAGCTCCTTTGGCTTTACTGGTCAATCTTAGGTTAAGGCTGCACCCTTCAGCACAAATGATTGCCTGGCTCGTGCCCAGGTTCTGAGGAGCACACAGGATGGTTCCCTAGTGACATGTGGGAGGAAAGGGCTGGACTTTCATACTGATCACTGTTGGAGGGACTTTTTTTTTCAAGCTATTGTTCATTCTGAAAGCTTTCTTCAGCCACAGCCAGTGAATTCTCACTGGAGAAGGAAAGAATGAATTCTCTGTTCCCCATGGTGCCCTGAAGCCCAAGGGCCAGCTTCCTTGGACAAAGCCAAAAAGGGTGAATTCCTCAGGAGCAAATGGTTTCCACTGTTGCTCTGGCTGCAGAGGACATCAGTGTCTGCTCTGTCGCTGTACCCCCAAACCTTGGCATGGTAGAAGTGGTCAAGTGAGCACAAATATCCCCCTATGTAAAACTGGAGCAAACAAGAACAGACTCTGCTCCACTCCACTTTATTTCATACTTAAAATTATAAAAATTAAGTAGCAGATCCCTATTTATGTAAATGTGCAGGTATCTTATAAACCAGCATATGTACTCACATATATTTGGGGCTTGTTTATTTGCCATTTTATCAAGTGATTTCCAGGCAAGGTATGAATAAATGTGCACTTGGCTTAACATAATGCAGTTGAATTGATTTCTGCCTGCCAAGCTGTGATTCTCTCTCAATGGGAAAGAATCAATAAGGTCAGCTGGGCCCAGTTTTGCACGTCATTGGTCCTGGGTTTAATCTGGGTAATCCTGCCTGCAACCACGCTCTGGAGACAGATTGATTGGCAGCAATATCTAATGATTTTGTGACCATCCTATTCAGTGCGCACTCTAACTTACAATTTGGCGTGGCGGCTTCTCTGGGCTTTACACAGTAGTGCTGGCTTCCGCCCTGTAGGCAAGGGGCCTGCTGAAGGAAGCGTTCAGGGAAATCAACTTGACACAAAGAGGACATGAAGTGAGTTTTAAGCAGAATCCAAAAGCAAAATAATAGTAAAAACATTAAGCATGATAAAGTTTGAGTGCTTCAGAAGTTGGGTTGTGTTAGACTTGTGGAGAAGGAAGTGGGTAACATTGAGCCTGGTTGTAAAAGAGCCCACCTGAGTCACTGAGATGAAATTAGTATCAAGTGCTTCTTATTACATGTCCAAGAGTTGCCTCACTTTTTTCTTCTCCTGAAAAGAGCATATATCACACTTGGAGAGAGGCCTTCATATGATGCCTTCCTTTAACCTCATATGATTGCTCCCTAATTTTTTTTTCGCAAAGTCACATATGGAATATGTGAACATTACATCATTACCCAAGTCCTTTCAGGACACCATTGTGTTGAAAGCCCTATCTGAGTGCACTTTCGGTGAAGAAAAGACAGAATTCCTCCCATATGCACCCAGCTATTCATTTCCCAATTACTAACTCAAGTTTTGGGCAAAAAGACCATTGTTAAAGAGGATTACATGAAATAATAAAATCCTCAGCACTGAACCTGGTTGGCTGAAAGAAACATATAGTTAGTCACACAGTTCTGCAGAAGTCTGAGGAAGGTCTCATAGAGTTCCTCCTGACGACTGCAGAGACGTTCAGGCTCAGCTGCCAGGCTGGTGCTTCACCCACGATCCTCAGTGGTCCATGCTTAAGATGCACCACCCTCTCTGCTTTCTTGTTTGCTGCTGTTCTCCCTCTGTGCTTGCTTATTTCTTGATCCCTTTTCATAGGACACTAGTCATACTAGAACCTACCCTAATCACTTCATCTGAAATAATTACTTTTGCACTGACCTGGTTTCAGAATTAGTATCATTCTGAGGTATCAAGGATTTACTTTGTCATTTGGGAGGCCACATTTAACTCATAATAATGACTGTCATTATTGTAATGTTTTCATCATTGTTCTTAGCGTTTCATGATTTTCTTGTCACTATCTATTCTCTCTTCCACACATGGATGTTTTACACAGAAAGACAGGAGAAATGAGATCGCCATCACGTGGGATGATCAAGTTTAAGTAATTTAACTGACTGAAAACAGGCTACATGTCCACGCATGTCACGGTATCA
Source organism: Zapus hudsonius (assembly GCA_004024765.1). Classification (NCBI taxonomy): domain Eukaryota; kingdom Metazoa; phylum Chordata; class Mammalia; order Rodentia; family Dipodidae; genus Zapus; species Zapus hudsonius. The sequence continues at coordinate 33,266 of PVHP010010412.1, forward strand.
AAGGTCCAGGTCAGGGAACCAGGACAACTGGCCAGCCCAATCCAGTAAGGCCAGGAGCTAGTCACTAGCCACAGAGCGTTTTGGCAGCCTTCCCAACCTTTAAGATTCTAGTATCTTCCCACACAATGAGCAGGCAGGCAACAGCCTGCCCAGCCTCACCAGATGGCATCAAGTCCCCAGTGCCATAGGCATCATGCACATTTTAGATTTATTAAAAAGCACATGAAAAAAGAAATACCCCTTGGAGCAATAAAGTCCCAGCTCTAACAATTCTCTCCAGTAGCACAACCAAGTCCCCTGGGCTTTTGTTGAGATGGTTAGCCAGTAACTCTTCCAAACGGTTGTCCTATGACACATACACCACATTTTCTAGTGTAAGATTGTGAAGGCTTGATTCCTCCAGAGCCCATTACATAGACAGATTGGCCCCGGAGATAATTACAAGAAGATAGTCTAATGGGCTTGATTAAGGGATTCCTATTTTTTCCAGTGAGGTATATACCCAAACAAGCCTCCCTTCACACACAGTCACTTCTTATCTAGAAAAAAGTGGCATACAATTTATATTTGGAAACTAGGCTGATATTGATCTGCCAAGGTATAGTTGTTGGCCCAGAATATATTTTTTACTCTGCTATTTCAAAAATAACTTAAGATAACACACAAGGATGTATAAAATATGACATGATAGAATAAATTGAAAGTTAGGTGACCTAAAATCATAGTGGGACCCAATATCCCATCCCCGACAGAACTAGCAGTTCTGACAGCCCTGAAGAGGCTGACCTGATCCTTGTTATGATACGATCCTCAGACCTGTGAGGACTGCTTACCAGCGGAGGCTGTCCTTAACCTCGGCGTCAGTTCCAGCTCTCCCTCTAGACGGGTGAGAAAGGGGTAAATACTCGTGTGTCCCAGAGGCATAGAGCACCAGCACCTCAATTCCTTCCAACGTCATTTATTTTAAATATAGAAAAATGTTCTAGATGGTGAAAAGTCAGTTTTGTTAAGTTATGACCCTGAATGGAGACCTCTGGTCCTTACACTCCCGGTGCCTGAGGCACAGCCGTGCATGGAGAGGACGCGTGTCTGCGGTGAAGCCTTCCTTACGGAGCGCACTTCACCCTGTTTAGCCAGGCAGGTTCAGATTCTTTATGGTAAACATAAGGCTCAGTGGGGAGTGTGCAATGGCAGATGCTGAGGGTCCGTTCCCTAAGACCCTAAGACTCAGCGCTGAGGCAGGACTGAGACATCTGTGTTTTTCATGTATCCCTTGGTGATACATGGACATGAAACATGGTTCCATCCATGACCTTATTTATTTTCCACCACTATTTTTTATATTATCTTTCCACTGTTTCTTCAAAATGGATTCTTTTCCCATGTTTGCTATGACTTGGTTGTGAAATATTTGAGTGCTTGGCCCCCAGTTGATGGTGCTGTTTTGGCGCTTGTGGAACTTTGGGAGGTGAGGGCTAGCTAGAGGAAATATAACCTGGCTCCACTTCCAGTCTCTTTCTGCTTCCTGAGTATTGACGTAACTGAGTCATTGTCAAAGTTCCTCTGCCTTGGAACCACCGTCCTCCATACATGCCCTGAACCGTGAGCCAGAAGAAATCCTTCCTTTCCTAAGGCGCTTCTGTCAGGCATTCTGTCACAGGGACAAGAAAAGTAACTGATATGTGCTTTATTAATAGTAGTTGTCACTGTGAAAAAAAATCAGGCTAAATAAAATTCATCAACTTTCTAGCATTATGACAAATTACCACAAGTGTTTCAAAGACTATTTTTCTCTTTCTGTGTGTGTGTGTGTGTGTGTGTGTGTGTGTGTGTGTGTGTGCATTTACAAATATAACTTGACAAACTCAAATTCATAGATGGTAAGAGAAGTGACTTCTATGAAAGTTTTCTCTTCCAGGGGTGATAACTTCTCTTCCTTGGGTTCCTGTCCTTGACTCTACGGCCTCTGCATTTAGAACAGCCTCTTCCAGTGGGAACTTCAACATTCCTGCTCATTCCTGCTCGGGTGATCCCTTCGCCCCGGCGCTTCTCACATCTGCTGACAACACTCTCTACACTGAGTAGCCGTCAATCATCTCCAAGATTCCGTTCTCTTTTCTTATAAATATCATTGTGTTAGCTTTATCTTTGTGCTGATCACTGTAACAGACACAAGGAGGAAGGCTTATGTGCGCTCACAGCTTCGGCCGTGGGTGAATGGTTTAACTGGCTCCATTCTCCCTGGACCTGGGCTAAGCCAGGGAGTCATTACAAAGGGCATGAGGAAGCATTATCTCAGAGTAAGGAACAAGATGTAACCTTCAAAGGCTGCTCCCAGGAAACCACTTCCTCTAGCTGGGCCCAGCCTCCTAAAGTTTCGCCATATCGCACAATGGGACAGTCAGCTGGGAACCAAGCGCAAGAACCTATGGGGAACATTTTGTATTCAAACCACAACAATCTTGTGACCATACAACTGCTTTCCCGCTTCTGCATGGCTTTTCAGTCTTCGCTGTTTGGAGCTCTAAAACTGCATTTCCAATGATTCCTGCCTATTCAGTGTTTCTAGTCGTGGAGGTCTTAGACCATTTTAAGAATCTAATGAATTCACGTGATTATTCTTCTTTGAAGTGATGCAGAGGTATTTATACTTTCATGTTTCTGGTTTCTAGTGATTCAGGGAATGCAGGTCATAGACACTCCCTCCACATGGGTCTCTCACATAGACTGTGTCCCTCAAATCTCCCAACAGTTCTCACAGACATAATGCATCAAAATCAGTATTGAGCATCAATTTCACTGCAGATAATGCATCAGTGCACTGGAAATGTGAAGAAAAATAAGATAAAAACTTGGATTGAGGATCTCAGTACAATAGAGGTAGCTAGCAAAAAGGTGACCATAGAATGGAACTTCCGCAAGAAAACATAAGGACTGCAATAAAACGTTGGTAAAGCATAATTCTGACTTAAAACCTGTGATGTCTTTCTCCCTGTCCTGCATGAAGACCATCTTCATGAGTCTCGAGGTGACTTCCCCGGTGTCATCTGACAGGTTTTCTCCCTGTGTCCAGCCCGGGTGCTCCATGCTCTCCTCAAATTCAAGTCCCTGTTGGTGTCCAAATGTCTCCTGTGAGTTGTTCACTCTGCCTACTTTACCGCCTCCTTCCATCCTCTGTCTTTGGCCAGCCTGGCTTTCATTTTTGCTCTCTGACACTAAACTTGTTATACTTTCTCCAGGGAAATCCCTAATTTCTCTGATTTCTGTTTAGGTACACTTCCTGTATGTTACGCAGCACGCAGTCCTTACCTTTAACTCAGTTTCTGTCACACTAGATTGTAATTATTTCTGAATATCCCTGGGCCCCTTGCCACGCTGTCACATCCCCAAGGGCAGGGACCATCATAGTCACAGTCTGGCCATACCAGTACTAGTCAATAAATATTTGAATTAATTAAATTAATAATCATTGTACTAAAAAGTTCTCAAAATAGTCTAAGGCTTCCTAGGATGAGCTAGAATCATGAGCCCCCCTACCACTGTTTCCCTGAGAAATGTGGGCTAAAATTAGACCATTCATAGCGTCTAACCAGGTCACTCATAAGGAACCTGACTTTTTTTTTTTTTTTTTTTTTTGAGGTAGGGTCTCACTCTAGCCCAGGCTGACCTGGAATTCACTATATAGTCTCAGGGTAGCCTTGAACTCACTGAAATCCTCTGCCTCCCAACTGCTGGGATTAAAGGTGTACACCACCATTCAGGTCGCTTTCCTTTTTAATATTACTACTGGAACATGCAAATATAAGTTTGATTCTTGTTACTTCTGTTGGACAGTGCCAAGCTAGAGAATAACAGGAAATTATTGGTTGTAAAAAACAACCCATTTTGATGTGTCAAAAATGACCAACGTCATGTACCACTTGGTCAGAACTAAGGAGGGATGAAAACACCAAGGTATGATCCTGGTTTTGTACCCTCTCGGGAGTGTGAGGAGTACCTGAGCCCTCTAGGCATCCTGGCTCAAGCATGACTTGTGGAATGTTTCTGCGCTGAGGGAAGTTGTGACAGAGCTGTGCATGCCTCTCACGAAGGTTGCTGCAACTTAACCTCTTGGAACCCTGGAAAGCAGAAGAGCTTTGGATGGTCTTGAGCAAGTTCTTTTTATTGTCTCGGGGCTACAGTTTGTAAAATGATTCAGGTAACAGTAACTATATCCTAAAAGTGTGCAGGTGGGAAGCAAATGCAGGTAAGCCCCGTGGCCCCGTGTGACTGCTCAGTCTGAGTTCTGTCACCACCGCCGTCTGCGGGATATGATGATATCTCCTCAGCTCTGGAACAATGCCTTACATAGGCTTGTTCAATGACTCTGGTGAATGAACAAAACCAATCCTCATCACATCAAGTGATGGCTGATTGCTAACATTCCTGAAATTCCAGTGCTATCTGGAAGGATCTTGTTTTTCTCAAGGTCCCGTTTCCTGTGTGGGTATGAATCCTGTATAAATGGTCCCAGCCACTGAGAAAGGCCATCCCATGACCAAGTTATCTGTTGTGACAACTGTCCCTCAGCATTGACAACCCTCAAGCCACTAGATAGCCAACCCAGCAGTTTATGGTCCCGAGTGCTTTTCCTCTCACGGGACCCACTAAGAGGCACTGACTTTTCCTGTGCAATTCAATAGTAGAAACCCTTTTCTGATTGTCATCTCTTTAGCCAATGGAACCTCTTCATATGTGCTCTAAGCCCAACGGCCACGTCTGGGATTATTATTTAATAGCCTGGGCTCACTTCTGGTCAGTCTGTACCATCCCTACTCATTCTTCCAATCCCCTTGGGCTTCTCTGGCTTCCAAAGGGTTGCCGAGGAGCTACAACGGTTGCAGCAGGGGTGTGTGTTGGAAAGGGGCTGTTTGCTAAGAGTTATTATCCCACACTTATCAGCATTAAGCTGGAGTTGACAATTCAGATCCCAGGATTTAAGAGATCTAAATCCTTCATGGGCAGCCTGGTTTTAGCCATTATTTATTGTGCTACCCAATTTATTTTCATCAATGCACTTGGAGGCTTGGCCCGGGGTATCTTCAAAGCCGAGTGATTTATACAAATAATAAAAAGAGGGGGGCTCCCAGCAATGGAATCCAAAGCACTTCCCCCACTTCTTTTCCTCTGGGGCTCAGTTCAGCTCCCACACATCAACCCTCTCCTTCTAGGGACATGCACCCTCAGCTCCTCTGGGCTCAAGGAGCTAACGCCATCAGCGAGATGTGGGTCGGATGGTAAGACTCTAAAGCGTAGCTGTTAGCTTTCCCTCTCCATATGTTGAAGGTTTGGGTTATCACGTCCACCCTTGGAAGCAGGCATTGCCTGTATCCTATATGACAGCCGAGGAAACACACACAGCCTGGTTTCATTAGGACACGTGGAACGGGAAGGGGCACTTGGGTGCCTGGACACGGCCAGTGACAGGCAGAGCCAAGAATGGCAAGTTCAGAATTGAGTGTCACAGTCAGACAAGCCTGGTGCTAAACCATTAGCTGAAAGACCAAGAGCAAGTAGCCAGTCTGTGTCTAGGTTTCCTCGGCTACAGAGCCGAAATAGTAACATGTCTCCTTAAAGCTGAATGCTATATTATACATGGAGTATTTAACACAATTTCTCCATGAGCAAAAACTGAGTGATAATCCACCTATTTTGTTTTCACAACAACCCTATGAGGTTATCTATGAGAAACAGTTGAGAGCCGGGGAGGAGCTGGAGTGTAGCGCTGCCTGTCTGGCATGGCGGAAACCCTGGGTTCTATCCCCAGCCTTTCAAGATGAGAAATAAAATGATCATTAAAACAGTGCCCGGTCATACTCACTGCCGCTTTGCTCTCCTTGCTGGCGTGTGACTCCATGTGGAAGATCAAGGACTGGGTTGTGAAGGCCTTGAAGCAGCCTTGGATGAGCAGAACTCACCCATATGTAAGGAGAGCAAGTGCTTCTTAATAAATGGTGTGTGCATGCATGTGCGTAAGTATGTGTGTGTATGTATGTGTGTGTGTCGGAGACAGAGAGAGTGAGACACCTGCTTCAAATCTACCTGTGCCCGTCTCAGCTCTAGGGTTCCAGAAGTTTCCATCTAAAGCTCTCATCCTCAGTAAGGAAGGACAAGCCTGAGCAGGCAGTGCCGCCTCCTGCCACTCCCTCACCTCTCGCCTTGGTCTGGTATTCTTACAAGGCAGCACGCTTCCTGCTGGAACCCAGATGTCTGTGGGTAGCTTTTGTCCATTTATTTGAAATTCAGGGGTTTTTTTTAGGTTGTGACCATATTCATTTATTTAAAATATGAATCTGGGATAGCTCTATTGAGGCTGTCCGCTATATTGAAACAAGATAGAAGGCTCCTCCCATGTTTGATTTCATATTTTGCAAAGTATCTCTGTATTCAAGTAGCTGTGAGCTGTTAGTATTTCTTCTCTCAGTTGGTTGCATATTTGGTATATTTTATTGACGTTTTATTTATTGATTGTAGTGTAATTATAATGTCCTTGTTAATGTTGCTACAGTTTGCAGTAATATTTATACATTTTGCCTTTATTGTTTAGTGAAACTTTCTGTGCTTTGGGAAAGTTGCCCTTTACCTTGACTGTGGAAATTCCAGATCAGGCTTCTCTTCGGCTCCTGTCTGCCCTTCCTTTCCGTCGCCTGTCACCTAGCTTCCTCTCACTCTGTAGGGAAGGGTGCTTTCTGTGCATGTGGGGGTGACGCTGGAGGCATCTTCTCAAAGTACGTGGGGCCCTCGTCTTCAACAGGGCCTTGCAGGCATTTTAATAAGTACACGAATGTTAGAAATCCTTGTTTCTCTTGTGGTCAAGAAGGCATGATTGAAGTTTTCCCTTCTCGTGTTCACCCTGTGCTGGGTGGCTTACCTTCACTGATAAGCAGAATAAAGGAATATTGGTTTCGTCTGCCTCTTTCTCCTGGCAGTGAATGAGTCTGCATCCAGGATTTTGCCAGGAGGCCTGAGTCATAAATATTTCTGCAATCAATCAACTATCTCCACACTAGGTTATTTTCAAACAGCAAATGAGGAGAGAGTCCTTGGACCTTCAAGTCACTGGACGATATTTATAGTTCTAACTTTGGGATAAAAAAAACAAACCTGTAGGCTACAATGTAGAGAGAGGCGTTCATCTGGCCCCTTTGACAGGTGATAAACCTCTGATCCAGGAAACTCACAATCACCGCACTGGACATGCACACTCTGTCCCCAGATTCTTGTCATCCCTGTTACATTGTTTACTAGTTGGGTTTTTTCCTATTTATAACATTTAGCAAGAGCTTACCAGATGCCAGACATTGTGCCAGCTCTGTTATTTGCATTATGGCAGTTTAGCCTTACACCTGCCCTATGAAAAGGAGCAATTTTCTGTGCTATCTCATAGAAAGGGAACTGACTCTCCCAAGATCTGCTAGCCAGTAAGAGAGAGACCTCCAGATCCATCTGATTCCAAACCCGAGTTTTTAGTGACTCAGTTAAACTCTGTAGGAAGTGAGGAAAAGAGACAAACAAGAATATCCAGGAATGCATTTCTCTGCTAATCTAAGGTGCTAGTTATTTAATAATAGATAAAGTGTATTGTACTTAAGGTCTCTGAGAAAAACCACTTTACTTTCTGCCCAGTCCTATAAACAGAACAGTAGGTACCATTGACCCTAAAACCATCCGAGCAGCGAGCCATGTCTCTGGGGCTGTGCCAAGCATCAGGCACCTAACTGCCACTGCTCTCAGACGATTTGAAGGCTGGCTGTTCTTACACACACCTGAATCACCACTACCCTTCAAGTAATGTCTGCCATCAGGAATGTCTTCATGATGTATATAATGTTTTATGTATGAGATTAACAAAATATGATTTTGGATTAGCTAATATCAAGGGCATAGAGAGAGGAGGCAGCAGGTGTGCAGCAGCTATAGCTCAACAGGAAGGCATTCCATGTTTGTCTCTCCAAGCTCACACCTCCCCCTCTCCATAACAGCCCCAAAGACTTCATAAGTTTCTTATGGAAATGCAGAGAATGTCTCTAGCTCCGTGATCTGGACAGACTCCCTAGAGCCCTTCAGATTAACCTGAGCACCCCACATTTTAATGATAGATGTATAATCCCCAACATGAGGGCAGTGCTCACTGCCAGCCACAGGAGAGCACAGTGCTAACCATAGACTCTGGAGTCCAGCAGACCCACAGAGATGGGTTAACTCTGTGTCCCTGGCTTTGTGAAGAACATCGTTGTTGGGCCCTATTCCCTCCTCTGAGATTAAAAATAAAGAAATGTTTAATGCTCTGTTAATAAGAAATTTATTCCTAAATATGGGAAATGATCTCATTCTAAATTATTCCATTTTCAGGAGTCAGGCTGGAGATGAGCCCATAATTTCTCTAATTCTGAGCTCTAGCAGAAAATCACTCCACCCTGAGCTGTCTTCCTGCCCTTGCCCTCCTTTCATTGGAAACTCACTCCTTCTGAACAAAGGCAAATTATTTTGTGATATTTAAAAATTGTAAAATGTTTATTGCTTAAGACTAAGAAATAGAATTATTTCAAAGAAGCAAAAGTAAAATTAAAAAATTCTGCTCAGGCACAAAAAGATGAGTACTGCATGAACTCACATGTGGATCCAAAGTAGTCAGACTCATAGAAGGGCAAAAAAGTGGTGATTACCAGGGCTGGAGGTGAGGGAGATGGCATTCAGAGAGTGCATAATTCTAGATAGATGGGGAAAAGAAGTACTGGAAACTTGTTGCACAGTAGGGTAATTCTAAATAATCAATGTATATTTCATAATTGCTGAAAGGGTAAATTTGAAATATCCTCATTATAAAAATGGTTACATATATGAGGTGCTGGATATATTAATTTAATTTTTCTATATTGTAAGCATATAACATTATACCCTATAGAGATAATATAGTTATTATTATTCAATTAAAAATAAAAATTAGGGACTGAAAAGATAGCTCAATTAGTAAAGTACTTGCAAGGACCAGAATTATATCTATAGAATCTATACAATAAAGCCAGGCGTGGTGGTGCATGCTTAGAAACCCAGTGCTGGGGAGGCAGAGACAGGATGATCCCTGGGGCTCACTGGCCAGCCAGTCTAGCCTAATAGGCAAGTTCCAGGCCAATAAGAAAACCTGTCTCAAAAGAGATGGATGATGCCTGAGGGATGACAATTGAGGTCATCATCTGGCTTCCATGTATATGCAATTACACATGCATGCACATCTATGCTCCTATGCACCCCCCACACCACATATATGCAACTACACATGCATGCACACCTATGCTCCTATGCACCCACACACACTACATATATGCAATTACACATGCATGCACACCTGTACTCTTATGCACCCCACATACAAACACACATGTCCAAAATAATCATAAGAAAAAGTCTTGTTCCCATAAGTCCGACTTTTAAATCTAAATATTCTCCCTCTTTGCCCTTAAAATATATATGTATATATATAAGCTTAACATAGCTGAGAGGATCCAGTCTGGTACACAAAGTCCATATGTTTACATACCAAGGCCTTCTTGCCACTGTGGAGAAAAGCAGTGTATAGCTAAGTTTCTGCGAGAGAGTCAAGGGAGTAAAGTGCCCCCAAAAAAGCCATTTGTAGGGCTGGAGAGATTGCTCAGTGGTTAAGGCACTTACCTTCAAAGTCTAAGGACCAGGTTCGATGCCCTAGTACTGATGCACAAGGTGGTGCATGCATCTGGAGTTCATTTGCAGTGGCTAGAGGCCCTGGCGTGCCCATTCTCTCTCTCTCTCTCTCTCTCTCTCTCTCTCTCTCTCTCTCTCTCTCGTAAATAAAACTAAATAAAAAATTTAAATGCTATTTGTAGAATCACCTCAGAGCACTGTGAATGCCATTTCTAAAAGATAAGGCCATACTCAATCATCCCCCATTGTCCCTTCTTCTAGAAACATGAACGCAAGAAACCCTTCCGTACGGTGGTGCATCCTGTTTACAAGGATGTTATAAGCCCAGCATTTACCCAGCCACAGAAAGGTTTTCCTGTCGTAATCTAGAATTTCCTGATGCTTTCCAGAAGCAGTTCTGAACATAATGGGGTTTGGTAATCTATGCAGTAAAGAAGTTGTCTTAGCTCAGATCCCAAACGCCTGAGAGTCACAGTTGTGCAGTTCAGATGGTGAGTTTGAATCTGAGATCCATTTAGGATGCTTCACCTTTCTGTGTCCCAATATCCGTATGCACCAAATGGCAGTGGTAACACGAGCACACAGATGTGTTCTGAAAGCCATGGACGTGCAGGCATGGCGGTAGCCGAAGATGAGGTGTGTGCATGTCTGTGTTCAGGCATGCCCAGCCGCTTCATGACCCAGAAGAAGAATCCTCCTCAACTCTGAACTCTTGGGGCTTAGTAATTCCTCCACTCGATTTGTTGTCCCCAGGACAATCAGGACAGTCATTCCTGGTTTGGTATCGGTGTTATGTGCCCACTGGGTGGCTGAACACTGCTAAAGTCTGTTTTCTCCCTGATTGTTGGTGCCTGACTCGAAGCTATGTGAGTGGGTATGTCGTGGTGAAGGTGATCTCCCTAGACAGCACCTGCTCCGTGTGTGTGTGTGTGTGTGTGTGTGTGTGTGTGTGTGTGTGTTGGTAGGCAGTACGTGGGTATGCATGTGGTGTGCTCGTATGGGTATGTAAATACATGAGTCCCGTGTACTTATGTGGAGGTCACAGGAGGATTGTGGATGTCCCTCTAGTCCACTTGGGCCATATTTCCTTCAGGCAGCATCTTTCACTGAACCTGGAGCTTGTCTTGTTGGTTGGTTAGGTTGGATTACGTTGGCCCCAGTTGATCCTCCTGTCTCTGTCTGCCTTGGTGCTGCGGTTACAGGCTTGTGTGGTCATGTCCAGCTTTTTACGTGCATACTGGAGAGCCACACTCACATCTCTGTGCTTGTCCAGCAAGTGCTCTTACCCACTGTGGGTCTCTCTACCCTAGAGTTGACTTCAGAGCAGCAAAGGTTGAAGCAAGACAGACTGAAGACAGTAATTGTTACTGAGATGTCTTTGTGCTTCTAACTCCCATAAATGTCCATCTCAGCCAAACTCTCAGCCCATTGCTGTATTTAAAAAACAAGACATCAGTGCCTCAAAGTTACCTTCACAGATTTCTTGTTAGGATTTTCAGTTGTTCTAGCTCCCCACCCCCCCGCCAGTTGGGATCAGGGATGAACACCAAATGGGAGGGCACACACCATGCCCTCAGAGTCTAGTGGAGAAGGGTGAGGAGGTGCTGGTGGGTGTCAGAGCAATGAGTTCTATTTCAGAACTTTGGGATGCTATGGAGTCTTACAACTCACTTAACTATTTTGATAAGTATAGAAGGACAATTTTTTAGATTTAAAAGAAAACAAAATGAGTAAAATGTAGGTGTAATAATATGTGTTTGACAATTTCCATGTTGTACATGATCTATATGTTCCTGATTGAGGGAAGGTGCATTGAAAATCAAGGTATTTCTGACAACTCAGTGTTCTATAGTCAGCCTATGTCATCTTCCATGTTTGGAGGAATTAATACCATTTCTGGGCTGAGAACATATTGAATCAGCAAAGTGGTTGCCTCACAAGCATGAGACCTGAGATCTATCCCAGAGCCCAGGTTGGCATTACTTGCAACTTGGTGCTGGGGAAGCAGACCAGGAAGTTCCCTGGGCTCACAGAGCAGCCAGCCTAGCTTATGACACCAGTCTGAGCCAGTGAGAGAACCTCCCTCAAAACGGGTGCATAGCATCCCTCCGAACCCTGCTACAAATTGTGCTTTTACCTACTCACACACACATGTATAAAGAAAAGACAATTTCTTTCTCAGATTGGGCTTCCAGCATTTTAGATGCATGCGTGCGTATCCTAGCTTTCCCTAAGGCTGGCTAATTTTTCTAAAATACTTCATCTCCCTTTGGGATAGCAATAATAGCAGAAAGATTTCTTCATGCTGTGATTTTGCTTTCCATTTTTCTGTAAAACTGTATCACTGCAGTGGAAATCAAATCTAATCCTGAGTATATTTAGCATGAAAGCAATAAGAAGCATTAATTCACTCCAGAAAGAGTGAAATGCAGTGGGGTACTCAAAGGAAGAATCACCATGGAAACTGTTTTCTTGAGATTCTGAACTCTCCAGGCTCCAGGCATGACTAAGTGAAGAAAGGAGGGTGAAGGGAAGAGAAGAAAAATCTTGCCCTTTCTGTTGTCACTACAACATGCTCCCTAGGAATTGCCATGAATTATTGATTGCACGAACAGAAGTGTGTATGAATGAGAATTATTAAACTGTTGTCTTGTAAATGAGTGTCAGAATACAGTAGAACTTGTTCTTCCGTGTTCTCCTTTCCTACCTGTCAAAATCCTGTTGAGCAATCAAAGAACTCTCCTAAGGTCAAAAGTTTGAAGGGAAGGAAGCACCAGGAATTACAGTGAATGAGAACTAAAGTAAAACACGTCTGTGACTCCCTGATGCTCAAGATGATTGTAGTTTTAGAATGCTTTCAGAGATATTAAATCCGTACAGGTCAAAGGCCAGTGCTTGCCTTGGGGGCTGTGTTAATGGCGTATGATGGAATTTGCCGAAGGAATGTCTTACAGATTAAGCTCACTGTTTGTATGCACGTGCAGGCTGTTCATAATGAGTGTACTCTTGATCCTTTGCATGATAACATTGGGCGCATGGGCTTTTGTTGGGGTGTAATTGTGTTCCGTTTATCAAAATGACTAAGTCATCAAAGGTTACCTAATAAAATATATATTGATATCCTTGTATAATTTTCACAGCAGCCTGTGAGAAGCTCCTCTTTGTAAAGATGAGGAAATTGAGCCTCGGTGGTGGCAACTTACTATTTTGGGTCTTAAAGACAGTGGTCTGTGAAACCTGGGTTTGAAATTTCATTTGAGTCTTAACTCAATAATCTTAACCACATTTTTATTCTAGAAGTATAGAAAAATGTTTATTTTTAAAATCTTGATTCAAGCTCCCAGATGCCATGGTACCTTACTAAATATAAAAGTTAAAGAAATACTAAGTTCCCACCTTCGAGGAGTGCCTTCAAAGCAACCTTGGCTGGAGTGTACCAGACAAGAGTGAAGGATTCAGAGAGACATGGCAACTAAGGCAGGAATACTAGCTGAGCTTGGGGATGGATTTGTGTTGACCTCCTCAAGAGTGGAAGGACCTTCTGGCAGGAGAGAAGACAAGTGCACGTCGAGGCTGAGTTGCCTGTGGGTTTAGGTGGAACTGTGAACACAACTGGATCGGCTTGAAGAGACAGAGCGTGCATTTTCCACAAGTGAGTTTGGGCAAGAAGGTTGGCATGTTAGTGACAAGCCTTCCGTTCTGGAGCAAGGAGGTCTGGATTTTATCCTCTTACACAGTGAGCTGGCAAAGAATTGGTTCATTTATACTGAGCTGTTAGTTCTTCCTGAGTAAAGAGCATTATTTCTCGGCATCCAGAGTTTCCCACCCAGGTTAAGGTTTAGGGTGCTTTTAGGGCTGCGTTTGATTCCTCGTGGTCTCTCTACTTTCCCAGAAATTACTATTCTGATTTCTAGGCATGAGTTCAGAGGGAAGTGATAAAAAGAGAAATGACACAATGAAAACTTGAAGGGACATTTAGTAACTTCTGGGATGTTACATGAAGTTCAGAATTCAGAGGTTTCAAGCAGAAAGACCAGACAAGCACATCTTGTGAGGTTCACAATCTTCCTTCCATTCAAATATCAAATTCTATCAATTACCTAGTCACTGGGTCCTATAATATAGCAGACCCATACTCTGGATACGCTGTGATATCCAACATGCGCCATCAATGAGGAGACCGATAAGCAGTTACTTAATAAGTGCTACTGTAGGAAGAAGCACAGGCTCTACTTAGAGTGGGCTCCTAGGAGATAGGAAAGTCATGTCTTCCGAGGATGGAGGGTGCTTCAGATGAGCCAGTGATATGGGTTGCTGATACTTAATATTCGTAAGCAACACGGGGAGAGAGAGAGTTTTGGAATCCTCCCTTCCCCCTCCTCCTACTCCGAGTTCTTGTCCTCTAATGCCAAAGAATTGTACACAGGGACAGAATTAAAATTTAATTACACATTTATTTTAATTTAGTCGATTAGGAAAAGGGAAATTGGATGGGGAAATTTCCCAGTGATCATGTGGGAAGTTACAGAATTCTCCTGCCACCCGTGTGGGGAGAGCACATGTCAGAGAGTTTAACAGATCTTATATTATTTATCTAAATAAGCAACCCGAGAAAAGATAATAGAAAGCTCCCTTTATGAGAAAGAGAGGTTCATGAGAGAAAAGGTCTGAAGCATGCCCCCCTAACCCTAACCCTAACCTCAGCTGATGGCTGGGATAGGGGTACAGGCCTTACCTCACTGAGGCCTGGGTCAGCAGTCCTTCTACTCCATTGCCATGTGGGGGAAGAGAGGCCTACTTCCTCTAGGG
>PVHP010010413.1:0-47699 GCA_004024765.1 Zapus hudsonius
CACACACACACACACACACACACACACACACACACACACAAAATAAATAATAAAATAAAAATATCTTTAAAATTCATGTGTTATACTAGTATGAAGGGAAATTTAAAAATTCACTTGCTATTCAGTACATGAAATGACTGTGTTCCTCACTTTCATTGTACCTTTCAAATATGCTCACTTCTATTTACCTACCACATAGACTAATGCATGAAAAGAACCACAGGACAGTTGTGGAGACATAAGCTCTTCTTTCTTCCCAAATGAAGTTTCCATCAAATAAGTTGGACAGGTTCTCAGTTTATTACTTATTTTGGTGTAACATCTCTTAATAATTATTCCTTTTGAAATTTATACATCCTGTTTCTATGTTTGATGTGCCTCTTCGCTGTGATGGTACAGACCTACCCATCTTCCACCGGTCTTATTTCACCTCCCACCTCCTGCTCCTCCTGAGCTCTGGAGAGCAAGTCTACTGCTTTGCTCCTCAGGATGAGCTTAACTCAGAAGGTAACACACGGAAACAGTTACATACAGAGTGTTAATCATTTACAGAATCCTTGATCAAAGGTTTTCATTGCAACAATGTTCATACAATGTCATGTAACCAGCAACTGCAACGTGGAGTCTACAACCTAATGTAATTCATCCCAGGCTCTCTTGCCTGTGGCATCTGTGAAAGTATCAGGCTGGGTACCAGCTAGGAAGCTAATTCAGGTTCAGCCAGAACTCTGAAGAAGAATGAAAACATATGAAGGGAGATCCATTCCCGCAAGCTGCCTAGACTAACCCTCCAAAGTCAAATGAGATAGGTCACATATATGTATATGATATGTGTATATAAGGCTTCCTGTAACACCCATCACTATGAAAGCTCCAAAGGCCATCATTTGTGGCCTGTCTTTCCAAATCTGTCTTCCCACGTCTCCCGTTGGTTTTCTCGTCCCTCTCCTGTCCGCACGTACTGACCTTCGTCCAGCAGCAGCATGACAGGCATTAGCCTGCGAATTAAATCAGGATTTGGTGGCCTGACCTCTCTGGGCCCCTCCCCTCCCCTCCCCAAGAAATGGTGTGGCTTCCAACCTTGGGAGGGGACATCCAGCTAAGCGCATCCATAGAAGTGACGGGATATAGGGGTATTCGGGTCAGCAACTCTGTCCCCTGGCACCACATTGTGACCCACCAAGGGTTAAAACGTGGGAAGACGTGCCATCACGAAACACAAACTAAGCCCTCGGAGGCGCAGGCGCGCCTCACTGGGCACGCCTCCCCAGCCCGCACCGCCGCGCCTGCGCACTGGGGCCTCTGAGGAGTCTCCCGCTAAGCCCCTCCCCCTCCAGCTGCTCTCTTTCCCAAACAACCCGGTACTCAGTCGCCGCTCGCCGTCCATTGGTCCTCGGCCTCTTCCGTTTCCGCCCAACCCTCCAGCGCCCGCCAATCAGCTGGCGCGCCGGGGCGGGCGGGGCCGGCTGCGGGGCTCGGGGCTTGTCCGCCGGCCTCCTCCGGCCGCCCGCCGCCTCCGCTGCTGCCTCCCCGTCCCCCGCGTCGTCCGCCTGGGCAGCGACCCCGCGCGGGGCCCGAGGGGCGGCGGCGGCGGCATGGAGCCGGGGCCCGGCGGCCGAGGAGGCGCCGCTCGCCGGCACGGACCCCCGAGCGCCCCGCAGCCCCGGGAGCAGGAGCGGAAGCTGGAGCAGGAGAAGCTCTCCGGGGTGGTGAAGAGCGTCCACCGGCGGCTCCGCAAGAAGTACCGCGAAGGTGAGCGGCGCCGGCGGGCGGACGGCCGGGGGAGGGCGGCGCGTCTCTCTCCTCCTCCCCGGAGGCCACCATTGAAACGGGAAGGAGCTGCACGTCGGCCCCGGGCCCTCCTCCCGCCCCCTTCCCGGGCCCGGGCCGGAGCCGCGTCCCCTCCCGCCGCGGGCGCCGGGCTGTCACCCCCAGCACACCCTCCGAGAACGCCTGGCTCCCGGCAGGGGCGGACAGGGCCGGGGACAGACAGGTGGAGCCCCCGGGGGACAGGAGCAGCCCGCCGTGGTCGGACGGGGCCTCCCCTGGCACGGGGCACCGGTATCCTAGTGCTGTTTAAACACGGGCTCTTGGCACGGTTTCAGGCAGTGGAAGGCTCCCCTGGATGCTCCCGAATGGGATAACTTCCCAGCCCCCTCCCGCCCCGAGCTGGGCTGCAAACTCAAGTCAGCAGCCTCCTCCTCGCGTTCAGTCTTCTACTTAGTTAATAATTTAGGTTAGAAGCACAATTAATGACTTGGAAGGAACAAAGACAGGTGAGATCGTGTTTCTTTTCAATCATGCACACTTTTCAATTACTCCAGAAAGTAAAAAACTCAATTATCTCTTGAATGAGCTTGATGAGTTTCTTTCTTTGACAGCTTAGGCTGAGCTTTTAGTAAGGGCCACTCGGTATCTCAAAGATGGCTTATGGTTATTGTCTCATGGGAACGGATAGAAGAGACTTGTCAAGCATGGTTAAGATACTGAAATTTGATGTTTTTTTTTTTTTAAGAATGCTTTAATCCCCGACCACAATTCAATAAAATAAGTAGTTACCATGGCAACATCTGCATCATTTTTGATATTCAAGGAACGCGCTTATATAATGGCATTCAATATGGATTTTTGTTTGGTGAAATGAAGAAATAAGTGGACCCACTTTTCTGCAATTTATCATGCTGTTTTGTACAAATTTAAGTACATCTTTTTAAAAAAATGACTAGCACATAATTCAGTTTTTATTCTTACTTTTTTGTAATATTTTCATTATTCATTTATTCATAAATGAATAGGTTTCATTTAAATTAGCACTCTGCTAATGTATCATCAACTCTTCAAGTGCTGTTTATGCGTGCTTAGTCCTACATGTTTAAACGTGTCTTTAAACCCAAATATTAACCACTGGGGCACTTATTTATAATGTGACTTGGCCCTTGGAAATTGCCAGAGCTACCACAAATGCATATAGTTCAAAAGTGCATTATCTAGTGTGCTTCAGGGCAGGTAAAGACCTGGCAGTCTAAGCATTTGAGTGAGGCTGTTCTTGAGGCACTTCAATACCCAGAATTCCATCATTGAGCCAGGCTACTTCTCTAGGCTTTGGTCTGGTGATATACAACAGCCCATCAGTTAGTTAGCAACATGGATGGTCCTAATGAGCATGGCTTTTCTACCTTTTCTTTTGGACATTCTTATTTGTAAAACTGCGTCCTGTGAAAAAGTGTGATTATGCACATAATTCCAAAGAAATATTTAGTGTTTTACTTTGGGGATTTAGAATTGAAATACTGAAGGTCTGCAGTCTGTAAACACGTTTTACAAGTCAGCAAGTTACCATAGGATAAATGATGGTTACCTGCTGTAATACCAATAACTATGGAAATCATACTTGTTATAACAATTTTCTTACCAAGAAATACAGTGAAAATTCTAGCTTAGAATCTTGAAATGTATAATACAGTTTTTATTAACGAGTCCCAAACATGGCTGATCAGCGGATATATCCCTTTGACAAATTTTCTACATTTGGTTTCAGGCCTGCAGTTTCAAAACGCCTTTCATTAGGGCCAGGAAACTTGTCAGCTGTATTTTTATTATGATCCTAATTCTTTCATTTTGTAGATGAGTGAGTAAACTGAGTCCAAAAAAGACTGAAAAGATTGCTTGAAGCTTAGATAGTTCATCATTAGTGCTATACATATTTTATGGGAATAATATGGTTTCTTTCTATTTTTCAAACCCAGTACATTTAATGTTAGAATGTCAGAGAAAACGGGGAGCAAGAAGTTGCCCTAGAACTTGAATTGGAGGAAAAGAATATAAATTGACAGACATGGGTAATGCATGGGAAAATGTATGGCTGAGTTGGGGGAAATGTTAAGTATGGGTTTTTCAGGGAGCTTTGGTAGAGAAAGAGCTATGTTGGGGTGAAATGAAGTAGGAAATGGTACCACCATTGAAAAGCAAGAACATGATTAAGGACTGGATAAGTGAGTGAAGGTTAGAGAATAGTTTTCCCTTCCTTTATCTCTGGTAGTGGCATTGAAAGGAAAGAGGAAAGGAGTGAAATGAGGCTTTCCTGCTGTGATAGGAAAAGATTTGTCCACTGCTTTAGTCTGTCCAACTGATAGTAATGAGCAGGCCTGGAGCAGGAGCATGAATAGTGTTGTAAAGATTGGGAGGTTTAATGCACTCTCATTTACCACTTCTTCGCTCTCTACTCCATTTTACTGCCTGTTCTTTATCATCACTTAAAGGTTCTCTGCCAATTTGTGTAAGGCGGTAAGGTCAGTGTTTTTAGGTAGTACTGTGTATCTGAAAGTGTTAAAGAAGTGGATAGCAGCAGTGGTGTCCTTGTAGATAAGAAGCAGTGCTGTAGACTTAGGAGACATTTACCTGATGAGTAAATTTCAGATTGTATGATTTGTTCCTATTTGTATCTGCCTCTCCTTAAATCATTATTATGTACCGTGTATTTTTTTCAAACAGAGTATTCATGGAAAAATTCCAAGAAAACATTAAAGGCTACTGTTATCAACAGTAAAAATAAGGACATGGCTGGGTGTGTTGGCACACACCTTCAATCCCAGCATTCTATAGACCTACATAGGAGAATCTCTATGAGTTCCAGGCCAATCTGAGTTTTACATTGTGAATTTGAGGTCAGCCTGGGCTAGAGTGAGACACTCCCTCAGGGAATATATATATATATATATATATATATATACTTTAATTATTCTTTCAAGTCTGTTTTTGAAAATATGTAGGTAATTCAGTCCCAGAATTTACTTAAAACACGGGTTAAAATAATTTATCACATAAACCCATGCTGTTTATAAATACAAGTACATACTGTTAGGAGTGGTATTTTTCAGGCACAGAGTAAAGGGTACTTACACATGTTTTTATACTGCACTTGTATAGTAGGACTTAAATTGATTACTAGTAATAGAAACAGATATGGAAAGCAAAAAATAAATTAGGTCTGTAGACTGAAGTGCAAAAAAAATGGTATAACAATTGTGTGCCAAATTTTAATGTCAATTATGGGTAGAATCTTAGTGTTAACCTAGTTGATTAATAATGGTTGTTCAAGTTCTTTTTCATATTTGGACATAAAAGTGAGCTAGACTAATAGGTGTGCTTATGATTCTACTATACTACTTTTGGATACATACCCAAAGGAATGTATGTCAGCCTACAGTAGAGATCTGCTTACTCGTGTTCATCGGGGCACTATTCATAATAGCCTAATCAGCCTAGATGTATATCAAGAGATGAATGACTAAAGAAATGTGATATATAGGGGCTGGAAAGATGGCTCAGAAGTTAAAGAGCTTTCTTTTAAAGTCTGCTAGCCCGAGTTCAATTCCCAAGCTGCTCACGTAAGTCATACACAAAAAGTGGCATATGTGTCTGAAGTTCATTTACAGTGGTGAGAGATCCTGGAATGCTTCCCTCCGTGTCTCTCTGCCTCCTTCCATCCTTCCTTCCTGTCTTCCCTCCCTACCTCTTCCTCTTCTCTCTTGCTGTCTTGCTAGTTTTCACTTTTTCCTTGCAAATAAGTAAAACTTTTTAAATATGATATAT
Source organism: Zapus hudsonius (assembly GCA_004024765.1). Taxonomy (NCBI): domain Eukaryota; kingdom Metazoa; phylum Chordata; class Mammalia; order Rodentia; family Dipodidae; genus Zapus; species Zapus hudsonius. The sequence goes on from PVHP010010413.1 coordinate 5,593, forward strand.
ATGCAAAAGGCAGGTTTTTTCTATCATAAAAAACAAAATTATGTCATTTCCAGGAAAATGGATGGGACTGAATATCATGTTAAGTGAAACAAGCCAGATTCAGAAAGACTTACTTCATGGTTTTTTTCTATTTATATGTAAAAATCTATGCATTTTAAAATACAGGAAATGAAAAGTAGAAGAGGTGGTTTTCAGGGTGGAAGGGGGACCCAGGGGAGTGGTGACAAGAGTGTAATAGGGAGGATGAATATAATCAAAGAGTATGAAATAAGCTTCTGAGAATATAATAGTGAATTTTATTATTTTGTATGGTGAATATACATTAATAAAAAGATAATACGAAAAATACAATTGTGATTAATTCCCTAGCAAACACTTGAAATGAGGGATCTAGGGAGAGAGGGGAGACACTTTTAATTAGAAATAATTGAAAGCTAAAACCAAAAAGCCTCAAAATTGAATGAATGTAATGTTGTTATTTTTCATGAAACAAAAACTTAAATTTTTAAAAAATTTGGATCACAGACCATTTTTACATAATTTGATCAAATTGATGACTCCAAGGAGCTTTGGGCAGGCTCTCTTTGTTTTACTTCCTCAAGTGAGGTTTTCTTTCTTTCTCTCCTTCCTTCCTTCCTTCTTAATGTTATATTCTCAGCCAATATCCATTCTGATTGAGAACTTGAGAACCAGAAAGGTTTGTATTTTTTTGTGTTTCCTGTTTTGGGGTGATTGAATATTTGCTTGATCAGCAAAAGAAGTACTGGCTATCCACTGAGAGTCTAATTAACTTTGCCTTAAAAATATTTGAGTTTTCATTCTAGTAGAGGATGGAGGGGTGAAAGAAAGGAAGAAAAGAGTTTAATAATCTCTAACAGTAAAAGACAAAGGAATACTTGTACATTTTCAGGGAAAAGCACGTAGTTGGGGACAATGTATGTTACCTGTTGATTTTGTGTTATTGTGCATCTTAGTGATTTTTCCAGGGATTTTACATTTCATAATTTAAAGGAAAAACAAAAATATTGAAATATATCTTTGATTATTTTACAGAGTAAATAAAACAAATGTAGTGGTTTTTAGCCTTCGATCCATATTCTTGTCATCTTTGGAACTTTTCAGAATATAAGCATCTTATTTAAAAACTCCACAGAATGTACGGTGGACAAAAGGGTTAAGAAACACTGATCTAAAGGACTATAAATTCCAGTAGGAAATAATCTAGAAGGAAGGAGACACTGGTTAGGAGGCTCCCTGACTTGCCTGATTTAGAGTTGATACAGACTTGAGTAGACTAGTGATTATGTAAAGAGAAAAAAATAACATTTTGAAGGTCAGAGTTTTAGTGAAAGTAAAGGGGAGGAAACAAAGATAATGCCAAGATTTCTTGACTGGGAAAATGTTAATAGTAGCCTTTAAGCATCCAGTTTGGAAATGTGTGTGTGAGTAGGAGTGCTGTGAGAACAGGGAGGCAGGCAGGCTGGCTTGTTACACGGATGGAGGCAGTGATTCAGTTGGGAATATATTCTTCGGAAGTTTACAATTGGAAACCGTTTTCATGGTGATTCGGCTTTGAAGGTAAAAGTATTGCAAGAGTAGTAATGATAATGTGTAACTTAGAGATTTTTGGAAGACACTAGTAGTTCAGGGTTAGAGGATACAGTGGAACCTTCACAGTACAAATATGAGTACTCCTCCCAGGACTATCCTTCAGTGCTGGGTGGTAGCATACTAGAACTATGCCTGCCATTATATGCTTCATTTATTATAGTGAAAGTGCATAAAGTGACAACCTTAATCCCAAGGAAAGGTAAAATTAGGATTATTACATTATCAAAACAATAATTGACTTTGGTTCTGAAGGATTCCTAGATTTTGTTGGCATAAGTACAGTGTTTTTATGTATACCTCCTTTGGAGTTTTAAGTATCCAAGACATGTTTTATTTAGTATGTGTAAGAATCCTATGGTCAATATTTAAAACAATGATTCCCACTCACCATCCCCCCTCCAAAAAAAAGAACATTTTGCCAAACTAAGATTAGGAAATAGGAATGTGCATATTTAACTATCTCTTTTATGTTACTGATGCAAGTAACTCTTGATCCACTTGTTGGAAAAAAACAAACATTGACCTTGAGTTTTGTTTTTGTTCTTTAAGAAAAACAAAGTACTTTGATGCTGCTAAAGGATGTGCTTGTCCTGAAAGCTGTAATTCTGTTTTTCATATTCATTCCTTACGTGTATGTGCCTATGAGATTCATTTCTGTAACAAATATATAGTATATAGAAGTGAAGTATCAGTTGTGATAACTAATTATGTTAATGACTTCAATTCTAAGTATTCTTATAGCTCTATGACTATGTAGAGTTACTTGTTTTTAAAAGCACAGTGTCCATGTCAGTTGTTTTTAAATTTCTTCTTTGATAGTTTTTGATATCTAAGTGATTTTGTATGTTAGATTGCCACTTATTGTTGCTGCTGTCTCCATGGTGGAGGTAGCACACGTGCATTATTGTCTAAACCAGGTGTCTGAACTTTCACTTCTGGGACCACATTGGAGGAAGAGTTTCCTTGGGCCACAGATCAAATTGTTTAGAGTCTAAATTCACCACATAATCCCTGTTATAGCCATCTCTTTTGTGGTATTTTTGTTCATTTTCAAAAATCTGGTGCTTGGAAACAACTTTTCTGTCATAGATCATAAATGGCTTATCCTATGTATATAAATTTTAGAAAATTAACCTAGAACTACATACTATTTTTTAGAGTAATCTCATATTATTAAAATGTTAAAATTGACAGTTGTATTAGGATTTTGTTTACTATCAGATATCCTTGTGGCACTCTCATTTCTATTAATCTTCACTAATGACTAGTAGCACTATCCAACCTTTTCAAGTTACCAAAAAAAAAAAAAATGTAGACTTCTCTAAGGTAGCATTAAGGATTAGATAGCTTCTGGATGCCATCCCTACCCTAACCCACCTTGTGGTGGTTTCAATTATGTGTTCCCCATAACTCATGTATTCTGAATGATAGGTCCCCAGTTGGTGGCAGTTTGAGAATTGGAGCCTTACCAGAGGAGGTGTGTTGTGGGCAAGCTTATTGGTTGTACAGACAGCTTCCCCTTGCTAGTATTCAGCTCACTCTCCTTCTGCTGTTGTCCACCTGCTGGGGCAGAGGTAATGTATAGCCTCTGCTCATGCCATTTTGTCTCCTGCCATCATGGAGTTTCCCTTCAAGTCTGTGAGTCAAAATAAATCAAACCCTTTTCTCCCACAAGCTGCTTTTGGTTGGGTGTTTTGGGCCAGCAGTGAGAACATAACTGCAACACACCTCCACACATTCATGAAACATTTTCTAAAATGTTCATTTTGAGATCAGAAATAGTAATAACCAGAAAGTGTAACCACATATTGTTTTCTTAATAATGCAAAAATTAACAGTTTCAACTGGGCATAGTGACACGTGCTAATAATGCTAGCATTTGGGAGGCTAAAACAGAAGAATTAGGAGTCTGAGCCCAGGTCTGGGGAGATGCTCAGTGGTTAAAGGCCCTTGCTTACAAGCCTGCTGACCCAAGTTTGATCTTCCTAGTAGTCCATGTAAAGATGGCTATGAGGTGACTGGGGCACGCATGTCTGTAATTGTAGCAAAGGGAGGTAGACCAGGAGGATCTGGACGCTTGCAAGCAGCAGCTGCAAATCAACTGGAATGTCTCAAAAGCAGGTGGCAAGAGAAGAGAAAACCCCCAACGAGTCCTCTGACCTCCATGTGATACTCACACAAAAATCATTTTAAAACAAATATATTCTTTAAAGTTTGAGGCCAGTTCTGGTTACAGAGGAAGACACTCTGTAGGAAGGCTAGCCATGAACTCAAGGCAATCTTCCTACTTCAGCCTCCTGATTGCTGGGAATACAAGTCATTTTCAGTTCAACACAAAATTGTTGAATCAGTTAATCAGTTTCAGATTATCAAGGAACATGGTTTCAAATTAGAAATCTTTAGGCTTCTTAAAATTATCTCATGGACATTTAAACTGGTCAAACCCTAGCACAGATCCTAATTAAGTGTCCCTCTTACCTTATCCTTTATACCACAGTTTTACTTAATTTTACAGTGTTCATAACTTTCTGGACTACTTTGCTGTCTTTTTACTAACTTTAGATCCTTGAGCAGAACTCTGCCTCTTACACATTCTTTACATAGATTTAAGACATGCATACAAAAGAAGTTAATATAAATATTTCCAGATAGTTGGTCTTTATTTCTTTTACACTCGGAACTTTAAATTTTTATCTTTCACATACAAATCTTTTCTAATAAACTTATGCTCATATTTTCTTATGAATATATCAATTGACTTTATACTTTTTAAGTGATCCAAATTATTTGGAGCTTTTCTCTATACATGAAATTACAAATAGTGGAGAATTTATATTTGAAAACACTAAATTTACAGATAAAAATTTTCAGCCCCAGTATCAGTCTCTTGAACTTTATCTCCATGCCTTTAAAATGGGAGCATCTGAGTATTTCCAATTCCCACTTACCCCTCTGTTAAAAAAAAAAAAAGTTTGAGTTCCAGAAAGCTGTTCATAAATCTTTTTATTTTCAAGTTCAATATTAAAACTTAAGTGATCTTTGTTGTCATAGAAACAGCTATGAGTTAATGTTCTCAAGGGAAAGATAGGCGTCAACATCATTGGTCCTGACTTTTCTTAACTTGATTCTTGGGCCTTACAGGGTGTATTCAAATGCTTTTAGAATGGATTAAGATTTTTAATCATAAATATGTTTATTATAAAAGGCTGCTCCATTAATATATATCCTTAGCCAAATTAGGTTTGTAAATACTAAGTTTAATCCATGAATTGTTTTGTTTTTAAATTTAGTTCAGTAATTTTGCCCCAAGCATTACTACTCTGTACTGTTTCATCGGACATGAGTTCACAACTTCACTATAATAGGCTACTGGTTTTGGGCCATGAATATACAGTGGATTCATCTGGGGAGCATTAGAATAAATGACCAGTTTCCACTTCATATCAACTAAATGACATTTTTGGGTGATTACAGTGTATATTCATAGTTGGCAGCCAGAGTGGAGAGCTGTTGACCGAAAATTAACAGATACTGCAGTAATTGAGATTAACTACATTTGACTGACGAAAGCCCATGTGTGTGTTGTTAGTATGATTATTGTAATATATTCTTGTGCCAGATTTTGCTAATGTCCATGAAGGTTAAGCAATGTAAAACTCCTGAGGAGATGCAAAGCAGTAGAGTGGTTAGAAGCATGTGTTTGCTCAATGAAGTCACAAGCTTCTCTACTGTGTGTTAAAAGAAATGACCTTTAGATGTTCTGTGAACTTGGAGTTGGTAATCAGGTCAGCTGCAGATAAAAATCATTTTATGGCCATATTTGGCAACATACTTATGTCAAAATCAGATCTATTCTGAATTTCTGAAATTCAAAGACTTATGATACCTAATCTTTGGGGTGTTAATTTTATAGAAATTAACTCTTAATGAAATTTTTATTTTGTAACATTTTCCATAATACAGTATTTATTTTGTGTGCTTGACATGATCTTGCACATTATTTTAAAAACTTTATTGAGGTATAGTTTGTATGCATTTGATCCCATCCATGTAATTCACTACCATGAATTTTGATAGATAACATGCACCTGTGAAATCATTGCCACAGTCAATGCCAGAGCATTTCCATCATTCCCAAAATAGCCTTTGCAGTCAACTCTATTGTGTCAGTATAGGCTCATCTCCACTTATGAGAGTTTTATTTACATAGACAAATGTAGTATATTTTCTTTTGAATTGCATGATTGTTACTCTTGGTATTATTACTCACAAGGCTAAACTGCCAAGAATTATATTTTATTTTTGAGGCATAATTGACAAAAATGTACAAGTATGCTTTGTGTAATAATTCCCACAGTTAAGATGGTGACACCCATTACATAGCAGTTACTGTGTATGTACCTCTGAAGAGCTTTTTTAGGAGTATAGACATTCTTACGTAGTTACTATATTATAAATAAGAGCTTACTCATTTTGTAATTTAGTTTGGACCCTTTAAACAGCATCTGTCTCCCCAGCTCTATCACCCCTTGATGATCACACTCTATTTCTTTAAGGTCTATTGATTTACAGTCCACATATAAGTGATATGCAATACTCCCCACTCTGTTTTCTGAAGCAAAAGTCTCTCACTTGAACCCAGGGCTCACTGATTTGGGCAGTCTAGTTAGCCTACTGGCCCAGGAACCCTCATCTCCATCTTCAGAGTGTAGGGATTGCAGGCAGCTTGCCATGCCTACCCAGCATTTATATTGGCCCTGAAGGTCCAATTCCAGTCCTGCTTGTGTAGCAAATACCTCATCTACTAAGCCACCTCCACAGCTGTTTTGCCCACTTTCAAAAATAGATTGTTTTGCGATTGAGTTGGATGAGTTCTCTATACATTTTAAATATTATCCCTTTACCAGACATGAATAGCTGGATTGTGTTTATTCAGTTCCTATCTATGCTTTGTATTATATCTTCTAAGAATAAGAATTGAGATGGGCTTTTAAAATTAAAATACAGAGGGACTATAAGAAATAGAAGTAATGATAATGTTACTTTGTTATAGAATTTTGTAAGATAATTAGAAAACTATCTTTTACATTCTATAAGCTTCAGTTAAAACTGTATTGGAGTGAGCAATTGCTGATTCCTTCTTTAAGTTTTTGCTAACAACATAATTTTGCTTCCTAAAAGCAATTTTGAATTCTCTAGTTGGGCAATGTGAAATTGTTTGTTGGAGATATTCATGTTATCTCCCTCTTTAAAATACATTCAACTTTTCTAGGATACCTGTAGGAATGGAGTTTAAAAATTGACTAAAAATTAATCACATTGATTTTGAGTCCTTCACAAATGGTCATTATAGTGAAGTAAATTATAAGCCTAATTCGTTGAGTACTTTGACTAAACTTAAATAGTTACACATTTCTTAGAGTATTTTGAAATAGATTTTTGAGGAGATCTTAGAAAGTTCTAGTTTCTAATTTGTCTTTTGATAATGAAAACTATTATTCTTTTAAATGAAACATTCTTATAAATAAGTAGTAGTTGAAAATTCTTTAAGTCAAGTTTTAAAATATTTTTGTGTATACAGATTGAATCAGCAGGACTTTAAATGTAATCACTAACCATTGCCCACCTTACCTTTTGGGGGTCTTTTAGAACCCAAGGCATAGAATATTTTTAAATACATCTCAAATGTTAAGTCTATTGTTTTGATTTCTGAAACCAGATAAGTTACCATGAAAAATTTATTTTTTCATTTTGTTTTTTAAATAACTTTATTTAAAATACTACCTTAATAAGCTATCAAGGATATTCCAGAAAGTGGAAGTTTCTCCAAATAAAAGGCAACTATGTTTTTCTTTTTTTGTTCAATTTTGTAACCACTAAACATTCAACCTAATGTATGCCTAACACTTAAGATTTGATGATTTTTTTTGTTGTGTAAATACATAAGTTAAAAGTTCTGTGTCTAGGATAACTTTACACTGGACACAGGGAATATATTAGGTTCATGTCATTTTATTATAGTTTCTATCATTTATGTTTCTTTCTGTGTCTTTGGTTACTAGTATTTGCTCATTAAAAATATTACTCTCTGGTGTTGAATAGTATTGGTTTTTTTCCCCAGAAAATATAGTGAAAATATGAAAAGTATATAAAACTATTGCTATTTCCAATTATATATTTAATTGTACTATACTTATGCAACTACATATCATTTATAAGTTTAAGCATACTGAGAATTTGTGGACTCTACTATTATAGGAAAAAATGGAAGTTGTTTGCAATTAGCTTCAATTGTGAATACACAGAAAAAAATGAATGCATTCTTAAAACATCAGTGAAAAAATCAATAAAAAAATCAGTGAAGCAGGTAGTTAACCTGTAACTGTTTTTAAAGAATTTAAAGACAATTTCTTGAGTATGAAAAATAAGTTCTAGAAAGCTGAAGGAAAGGAGGTTTCTATATATTTGCAGCTGTCTTTGCATCTTTTAGTTAGTAGATAATTATGGAGTGAATTGAATTTCACTGTCTGCCGTGACAAGGACACTGAGCATTTGCAATAGTGCTTCCCATAACCAATGCTAGGGTTCCTGCTGCGGTGAACAGACACTGAGCAGTCACCAGTCTTGCAGAGTTGCTCTTTCGTTGTACACTCCTTTTTTGTACCCTTTCTCCAGCACTGCTAGAACTCATGTTCCCTTAGTCAATGCCTAAGCTCTGACAAGAACTTTCAGCTAATGGGGAATACAGTATTTAATATTCCAGCTTCCTCTCCTTAAAGTGCACAGTTCCAGCCACATCATAAATGCATAGTCACCCTCAGCAGCAGCAGCTTCAGTAAAACACCCCTGTTTAATGCTTTTTCTCTTTCCATGTCTTTCTTCCAACTTCTTCTTTGCTGTTACTTTGGGCTCTTTTCCAAATAAACTACTAGTACCCAGATCCCTGTCAATGTATACCTACTATGAGGAATCTAAGTCTTGCAGGAATGAAGTCAGTTTCCATAAAACATAACTTCTTTGAAATATGTTCATAGAACTTTTGTTTGAATGATTTGCATTACAACATACGTAGTGCAATTGTGTATTTATAATCTGTATATTAGATAGTGAAACTTACATGTTCAAACAAAGGTCCTCCTAGAGTTGAAGATTGAGAACTCCACAAAAAAAATTATCTTTAAAATTACATTATACATAATGAATCATTTAGTAATCAAATCTGATGGCTAAAATCCAGAGGAATAACATTATGCTAAAAGAGGATTTTTATTTGAGAATATAGAACATTTTTGTTTTCTTTTAGGAGACAGATAACTCCAGCCTCAATCTGCAAATTTAAGAATCCTGTCATTATACAAATGTTAGTGATTAACCTACAGTTCAACTTTCATCCACTTCAGGTTTAAAATCAACATTCAGTCTGAGACTGATTGATACCACTTACTTTAGCTGAAATGGGTGTGTGTGTGTACCCTTGCTCTTCTTTCTTGACATAGCCAAAACTAGAGGGCTAACAGTTGGTGTTCAAATCATTACTTACTAAAAACCATGAGACTAAAATATCGAGTATTTGGAATTTAGATGTTTTTCAGATTTTAGTAGATGTGTTATATTTGAACCATTTTAATACTACTTTTGTTTTAAACAAAGAGATGTAATCTTGCTTGGAGAAATATTTTTAGTATAATCAAACCCTATATTTGGGTATTCTCTTTATGTTTCTCCTATTACCAGATAATACCTACATTTGGACATGGGGCAGGAGAGCCTAATTCTTATGTGTAAGATATTGAATGAAAGCACTGTGACTTTTTTATTCTTTTCCCTTAAAGTTGTGTATATGTCCTCCTTTATTTGGACATCTCACTAATTTATATACTCACACATCTACCAGTGTTTAATACGGGGAGCTGATAAGTACGTAAAGACCCAAGCAAAAATGTGCTACTTTACACATCAATTTTAAATGGTAAATTTTATTTGATTATTAGTTAAAATAATGCATACATTTATACAAAGGAACTTTTAAAATTTCATTAAGATTTAGTTCATGATTTTTCTTGTGCTTATAAAGTATTTTAACTTTGCTGAGATTAGATTACATGTTTTTAAGTAAAATTAATTTGTCTTTTTCTTTGTGCATAGTGGGAGATTTTGATAAGATCTGGCGAGAACACTGTGAAGATGAGGAAACACTTTGTGAATATGCTGTTGCAATGAAAAATTTGGCAGATAATCATTGGGCAAAAACTTGTGAGGGTGAAGGTCGCATTGAATGGTGTTGTAGGTGAGTGTTTCTATCAACTAACATTTTTAGTTCTTAATATAGTCTTTAAACTATATGTCTTAATAACTCTGAAATGTATAATTAATTATTTCAGAATGGAACTAGAAATATATTTTAAATAGTTGTCTTTTAACAACCTCTTTTCCCTTCATGTTTCTCTTTCTCTAGATTCAACTTTTTTAATCAAAATACTTTTCTTTGACATAATTTTGTTCTAACTCTTTAGAAAAGATACCTTTAAATACATTTAAACATTAATATATTTAATATATAAAATAATACTTGCCTCACCCATAATAAATTATAGAAATTTTTTACACAGTATGCTTGAATTTAACATTTTAAAAGCATTCTAACAGCTCCAACAATCCTTAATTTCTGATGTGTGACTTGGAATATTCCCAGGTTTATATTGACTTTTGTTGTTTATTTTCTCATAGTACAAATTCCAATTTTAAAAACATCAGAGTACAAATTCCAATGTTAAAAAAAATTAGAATATAAAATATTTCTGATAATTCTATCAATTTGGTAAAATTAAGGGAAGAGATTTATATATTGCCTGAATAAAGTGAATTCCCAGAAAGTAACATGTTTTTTTTCTTTAAAAATAATGTTTATGGTAACTTCCAATTTATATTTCCTTTTAATTATTTTTATTCAAAGTTTATTTTAAAATTATATAATAATGCATAATCCATTCATTCCACAAATGGTGGGTGGGTGGGGGAGAAACTTGTGCTGAGGTTAGTTCTTGTATAAAGATCTTCAACTTAGTTGATAGTTTGGGAATCCCTAACTGGCTCTATTGTTCTTGGGCCTGAATCGGGTAGCTACCAACATGGTGTAAGTGTGTGGTGTAGCTTAACTGCTTGCCTCATAGAAGAAAGCCTGATAGTAGAGGATGGAAACACCTGACACTGCCCTTTAAAGACATCACAATCTCCTTGTAACGCCACTCTGAGTGAGGCTCAAATTTTTCACATATGAACTTTTGTTTCAGACTCAAAGCAATTCTATTAATTACACATTATCATACAATATTTACCAACTGGTCTACTTTGTACCTATATGCAATATAGGCATTATGAATTCAAAGTCAAATACACAAAGTTCTTGTTCTCTTTGAGTTTATATGTTAGTAGGGGTGAAAGAAAAAAGCCCAGTCAATTAAAGTGAAGACAAATAAAACAGTTTTAAGTAGGGGGGAGAGAAAAGTCTTCACTGAAGTCATACATGCAAAGGATATGAAAGAAGCCAGAGCCATTCAGACCTAATCATTTCTGGAGGCAGGAGCATGCTGTCTTGATTCAAAGACAAGAAGGAGACCAGTATGGCAGCTGAGAGTTGTAGCATCTTGAAAACCATTGTAAAGACATTAACTTTCTTCTTTGTGAGATGGGAAGTCAGATATAAGAAGTGGTAAGATTTTAATAACCTCTTAAAATGTGTTACTATTTTCCGGAATTAATTGTGGTATTAAGACTATGAATGACAGAGTAGAGAAAGAAGAATGCTGCAGTAATCATTGTAGACTGTGTGTGTGTATATAACATTATTGAGTCTGATGGCTCATGCTAGTTAATCCCAGTGCTTGGGAGACAGGCGCAGGAGGCAACCTACATGATGAGACCCTCTCTCAAACAGAACTAAATGTGTGTGTGCATGTACATAAGAGATACCAGAGGTTCTGAGATGTTGTGTACTATCTTCATTTAAACCTAAAGCTAGTTTGAACAAAAATGTTTCAAAGCTATACTGGATTTTGAATTTTGTGTTGCATATAACATTGAGTGATATGTAATTCCCTTCTCTGATGTTGTTTATAATAGAGCAATACTACTTCAAATGCTAATGTGGGGCTTAAAATAGATTGGACAAAAGCTTGTTTCCAGTTATACTTAAAATATAATGGGAATTTGGTATATGAAATAATACTGACATTACCTTGCTAAGAGTTTGTTTACTATTTCGATAGATTTTTAGGATTTTCTTTATAAGAATAATTTAATTTTATATGTAATATTAAGTAATCAAAAACTCAAGAAAATATAATTTTAAAAGTATACGGTTGGAGATATAGCTCAGTAGTTAAGATGCTTGCCTACAGTGCCTAAAGATGGGAGTTCTGACTCCCCAGTACCCATGTAAAGCCAGATGCACAAAGCAGTGCATGTATCTGTAGTTCAGCTGGGGGCTCTGATGCACCCATTCTTTCTGTCTTCTCTTTACCTCTCTCTCTCTCTCTCTCTCTCTCTCTCTCTCTCTCTCTCTCTCTCTATCTCTATATCTATCTCTCTGCTTGCAAAAAAATTTCAGTATAGCTATAGCTTCAGTAAAAGAAATCATTTATTTTTATACACAAAAAGACACACGAACACATTATTTCTTGTATTACTTGAAAGCATTTCACAAATAACATGTCATTTCATCCCTCAGCATCTATTTAAGAAAGGAAATTTTTGTATATAGCCACACCACAATATTAGTAATTTACTAATTTGCTAAGTTATCTAGTTTGTTCATAAGTTCAAGTTTTTCTTACTGCCTATGGACAGTATAATATTTTATAATTTTTATTTTTTTCTCCATGCAATTAAAATTTTTACTCTGCACTTTGATAGTTATATCTCTTGTTTTTCATAACATTTGGTTTTTGCACAGGCTGACATAGCATATTCTATATTGTTGATTAAAAGTTGCTTGATTGTCAAGAGCTCAACACCAAAGATTTCCAACATGATTTCCACTGCTCAGGGAATATTGTAGAAGAGGTAAAAGAATGTAAGAGCCACATGGTGGGAAGGTATGCTATGGACTTTGTCCTCCCAACATGAACTGACACCACAGTGGTTACCAATACCCCACAAGACTTGCATTGTCCTGAGCCCATAAACATTTTGACATAGAGGATGGATGAGGACAAAAGGAAACAAGGTAAGAAAATAGGTAGAACGACCGTGAAAGAGGAAGGTCCTTAGTTGATTTGGGTGGGGATGGGGAATGGGATAGGGGACAAAAAGAGATAACATGATGGGAACAAAACCAAATTATAGTGTTCATTTAGTAAAGGTCCCAATAAAGATTTCTTTTAAGAGGCTAATAGTGGGCTGGGGAGAAATGCTGGTGTTGCAAGCATGAGGACCATTTGATCCCCCAAGCCCATATAAAAATGTCATGTGGTGGCATGTTCTTACTATCCCAGCATTGAGGAGGTAGAGACAGGAAGGTCCATGAGACCCTCTGGCCAGCTAGTCTGACCCAGTTGATGAGCTTCAGGCCAGTAAGAGGCCAAAATAAGTAGATGCCTTTACTGATGGCACATAAGTTTGTCCTCTGACCTCCAAATGCAATATGTGCATAACTGTACACACACTTACATGTACCTGCACATACACCCATGCACATGCATTAAAAAGTAGCTAATAGGATTGTTCAAATAATTCTATACATCTTCACTGATTTTTCTTTTTTATTCATTTTGAGAATAAAGTGAATTATTCTTATTCCATCAATTACCAAGAGATGTTATATTACTTTTCTCAATTAGTTATATTAATTACTTGCCTACTCTATTTTGCCTCTAAAAAATTGTAAGTTATTTTTAAGGCCCTCTCTACTTACTTTAACCTATGGCTTACCTGTGCATCTATTTTTGGGGGGTGGTTTTCTTTTGGTTATGGACTGTTTTTAACTGCTTCATTTTATGTGTAATAGTTTGTTGTTGGTGTTTTGTTTTGTAATACTGGCAGAATATTAGTTTTCTCAGAGAAGACATGATTTTCTCTGGCAGGCAGCTTTGATTTGTCAGGAACTGAGCGCAACTATAGATAGTTTACCTTAGATTCGGTTCACATTGGATTTCACATACTTTGGGAGTGAGTGAACCTTCTGTGTATATTGGGGGAAAATTCTTGTAGTACCTGGAGATATTAGCCACCCAAAAGAGTGCAGAGAACCTTTTCTGCTTTTTTATTCCATTCCCAGACTCTCATTCTACCACTACACATGAATATGGAAGAGAATATGGCAAATATCTCTGCATTTGATTGAGGAAAGCTTCCAGTCTGTCCATCAGAACCATCCTTAAGCTCTGCTGCCTTCAGCCAAGGCCCACTACCTGGGAGGTCTGGTCCTTTTAACTCAATACATTTCCACAAATATCCCAGGGCTGTGACCTCTTCTCATTTAGGAAAGACTTTTCCTCCTTTGCAGTTCCTTTATTCCTTTAGGCCCCTGTTATCCTTAGTCCTCAGAACTTTTATTTTCAATATTGCTTTTAATAGAGTAGTTTTTTTCTAGTTCAGAAAAAGTAGAAGACTATATCTGTTTCCTAATCTGAAACTATCTTTGTGTCCTACATTCAAAATTTATCTGTTTTCTTATGTTGCTATTTAACTACTTCCTCAGTTTTATTTAGTCTTGTCACTGAAAAATGGATCTGTAAGGTTGTTGGTCAAATTTTCTTAGATTTTTCCAGAGAAAGAGAATCATTTGTGGGGTGTATGTGTGTGTTGATTCATTATAAAGAATTGACTCGCACAGTTATGGTGTCTGATAAGTCTCCAAGATGTTCATTTTAACTGTTGATTGAGTAAAGCAGATTGCACTTCCTAAAAGTCAGTGGGCCGCATCCAATCAGTTGAAAACCTGAATATAATAACACCAGTAAATAATTAGAGAAATTCTCCTGCCTATTTTAACTAACTGGGACATCAGTTTCTTTGTGCCTTCAGAATCAAACTTACCAGCTCTTCTTAGGACTTGAGTTTAATGGCCTTGGCTGGGATTATACCATCACCTTTCTCACTGCAGCTCTTGCAGTATTAATGAAGGAAAAATAGAAGGAACTGGCTTCTTTTAGGCAGTTTGTTAGGAACAGAGGCCCACTCTACCTTGGCATGAATGGACTCATACCTGATTGAGACTCATCTATAACAGCTACAGTGCCCCCCTGCAACCCACAGTCTAGCATGCTTACCTAGATGGGTGGCCTTTACAACTCAGGTGGGCTCATGATTGAGCTTTCCCCTTTACATACTTGAATCTAATGAAAGAATACATTTTTAATGGACTCTAAAGTCTGTTTTTGGCCTTCTTTTTCTATGTGTGTGTTCCTCCTTGCTCTACCCTGTGCTGTCTGGATACATGTGAACCTGGGCTGGGTGTGGGGTGAGAGTAGAGTTCTGTTTCTTAGTTTTGAGCTTATTTTCTGTTTTTTTTTTTCCTTGCCCCTGCTTTATACTTTGGGGTAATTTTCACTTTAATTCCATGTATTATTTTCCTCTGGTCTCTGAATCTACCATATGCATATTTCCCTTACACTCTAGACCTTCCACATGGGTGCATTCTCTAACCTGTGTAATTTCTCTAAACTTGGGGCAACCATGAGTGTAACTTTTCATTAGTCATTTCTCCTCTGAATTTCAGAGTCTGTTTTGATATTTTCTCTCTGTTACTCTTCCTTTAAGCCATGTTCATTTGCCCTCTTAACTTTCTTCCATGGGGAAGCTCAGGGCGGATGCCGTGTGTCTCCTAAATTTCCCCACATAAACACCTAGGTTCTATCTTCCATGTGCTTATTACTCTGCCTCAGCTGCTTCTCTTAGATGAATCTCATAGACTATGCTATGTTTTCCACATGAGTGCATGTTTTCTACTTTCTACATGCTTTCAACTCTGCTCTAGCCTCCTTATATTTCAATTTCCCTTAAACACCACAATTGATTTCTCCCTAACTAAACTTAATAAACCATAAGTATTTTTAATCAATATTTTGTTAAAAATAAGACAGGACCCAAAATTGAGCTTTATAAACTTGGGGGACCCCTCCTAAACCCCACAATCCTGCATCATTACTAGAAGTTCATTGCACATTGTAAAAAATGTATTGAGATACCACAATGAGCTACTACTCTGAGATCAAGAATACAACTGCTACTTTGTATCTGAAAGACAGCATTCCAAAGCATTCCTTCTCAATCTTGGATTCTTAAATTCCATCAACCTCCTCCTGCAATGGTCCGAGCTCCAGAGGGTATGGTAGAGATGTCTCACTGAACACTCAACTGTGGTTTCTTCTCTTTACTTTGATGAGTTTTAAGTCTCCCCAGTATGCACCGCCATCTGTAAAGAGAAGCTTTTTTAACCAAAAGTGAGAGCAGCATTGCATATATATTTAGAGGGCAATTTGGTGGGTATAATATATCCATTTAGCCACACAATAATAGTAACTTAAGACCTTCCCGACCATAGACTTTTGACTAGATTTTCAGTATCAGCCATAAATAAATAAAGAGCAGGCATCACATCTAATCAGAGAGCAATTGTTTACCACCCCATAACAAATATGCCACTATTACATTAGTGAGCCAGTCATGTAGCTTCTTCATCCCATGAACCCATAATTGAAAATTAGCTATATTTTCTACTAGAGTAAAAGTTCATTTTATAGCAGTAGGATAAACCTTGTATTTTGTATTGTTCCTGTGACCTTATTTGGTTTTCATTTATTCACTCAAGAGTATAGTGTTAAATTTCACATTATGTCTCTTTGTGAGGATGAATGCTGTGATAAATGCAGCATAATTATTTACAACTATTTTATCTTTGTGTGAACTGTGGTCTTTAACATTATAAATCATCCCTTTTTTGAATCATTAAACACTTTTTATTCACTATTATCTTCTTCACCAGTATTTCCCCATCATCCCATGTATGAAATTTACCTTCTAGTAGATTTTTTGTAAACAGCTTATCAAAAAAAACTGGTCCAAACACACAGCTTGGCTGGATATTAAATCCTCTGCTCATACTTCCATTCAGTTTCTGCATTTTTTGCCTGTTTTTTCTCCAATATCTTTTCCCTTCATTTTTTGCCTGACCATTTGTAAGTAGTAGCTGAAGTAACAAGATTATACTCCTGTGTATCACTTGAAAGTATGGTATCCCACATTTCCCTTGAGTCTTGTTCTCTTGCTCTTTTGAATTTTGTCAAGTTTCTGATTTCTCTTGAATTCGCCTCTGTTTTGTCTTCCATGTCTGAGGTTCTGTTTTCCCAGTGGTTAATCCTGTTATTAAGAGATTCTAGGAACGTTCTCATTATTTCAATATGGTTTTTCTTTTCTGCAACTTCTTTTTGGGTTGCTTCTATCATCCTTTTGAGATGTGTTTTCATTTCAAGGTTTGATTTAATTACTTCTTCCTGATAGTCATTCTTATATTTGCAGATGTCTTCAGTTAACTTGGAAAGCTGGTTTTTGATACCTTCTGTTTGCACATTTGTCTTTAGTTCTGATATGTCTTTTCTGAAGTCCATTAGGTTCTCCTCAGTTATATTAGGCCTGGTGGCAAAGCTAATGAGCTGATTTTAAACTCTTTCAATATGTTGGTCCATCTTTTCTTGCATGACTGACATTAAGAACTTAAGATCTCTGCCAGTATGAACAGGGTTTAGTGTCTTTGTCTTTCTGGGCCTGCCTCTGCTCACTCTCTTTAGTGGCATCGTTGTTGCCATTTGGCATGGTTTCCTCAGCTGGTGATATATTCTTGCGTTGAGGTCTGCCCATTTCAATTCCAGTTGAGGTGATTGGTGGGATGCCTTTGATCAGATTTCACTTTGCTAGTGTGTTCTGGGAGTACACTGGACTCCACAGGTAGGGTGGGGCACTCACTTGTTTAATCTGTGAGTGTGTGTGCCCTCAGATCACTGGCTGGACTTTTATGGTGATATTAGGGGTACCCTGTTAGAGGAGGTTGTGGTACTGTGGGGATTAAGTAGGCAGAGGGTGGGGTGCCAGGTCCTATGTAGCCTGCTAGGGGGTTCAGGGCCTCTCGGGGGTAAGGTACAATGGGGTACGGGGTCAGCTGCCTGTCACTGCCACTCAGGGACTACTTATCACATGGGGAAACCATGGGAACCAGGTTGTGGGGAAACCGCAGGATCCGGAGCTTGAGGATACCTCAGGGACCAGCGTTTGGGGATTACGCAGAATCAGTGGGTAGGGGTACCATGGGGAGCCGGGGGTTTGGGAAACTGCGGGGATAGACAGGTGGGGGAAATTGCTGGGGTAGACAGGTGGGGAAAACCACAGGGGTAAGGACTCAAGGAAGCTTCACGGTTCGGTGGGCAGAAAGTACCACAGAGGAGGGAAGAAAAAGAAAAGGGAAAAGAAAAAAGAGGAAAAAGAAAAGATAAAAAAATTTAAAAAGGGAGTAAAGAAGAAAATAGATTAGCAAAAACCTGAAAGGAGGGGCTGGGCAGACACGCTGGAGATGTGGAGGCCAGGGGGAGGGGCTTAATAAGAGCCCAGGTTGGGAGAGGGAAGTAAGCAAAGAAATAGATTAGCAAGGCCTGGTGGGGCGGGGCAGACACACTGGAGACCAGGAGGATGGGGGGAGGGGTTACATAAGAGCAAGAGGAAAAAAAAGTTGAAAATGAGAGACATACAAGGGCCCTGGAGGAACAGGGTAGGAGCCCATGGGAAGCCGGCAGAGGCTATTCCGGCTGGGATTGCAGGCTCCTGACTACTCATTGCCTCCTGAGAGCGCTGGTCCTCGATGGAGGCTTCCAGTGGTGAGAATCCTGTGCCAAGAGGTGTCTGGAGCTCAGAGTGTGACTGCAGCTTGTGTCCATGACCTGGATCCCCACTGAAAATTCTGACCCTTGTTTCCCGAGGGACATAGCATGTCTGCTAGTCAGCCATCTTGAACCGGAAGTCCATGATGTCTTTTATAACTGGACTTTGCTTTCTGTCCAGGATTCCTGTAGGAATGCCTCATAAATAATTGTGCTATGGGAGATGATTCTAGATGGGCTTAGAACTCCCCAAGGCAATGACTCTTACCAGTGGCTTTCAAGTTCTTGTTTATGATTAGGAAAGAATTGAAAAATGCAGATACAGAGAAGGGTAAATTATGAAAGATTTATTAGGAGAGGGTTGAGATACAAAGAAGAAAATCAGAAAAGCTCCCAAGCCAAGGTTAGTTATAAGGAAAACCAGGAAAATCTCATGTAAGCTTGGATCAGGTCCTCTTATAAAGTAAACATCCAATTGAGATGAGCCTCATTTCCAAGTTCAAATGTATATGAAGAACCTTGTTTGGTTAGTAGGCCCACGGTGAGTGCAGACTCAGAAAGGGCCCACCCACAGGGAGTACAAGCCCATGCAAAACTAAGGAAGAATCAGGAAGCTACACTCTATTGCCATCTTGGGTCAGACTGGAGTTCTAGGCTCACTAGGTTGGTGTCCATGTTCATCAGGCCTATGTCCCTAGCTGACTACCTCTAAAAGAAAGCTACCTTCTCCTAAGTCGTATTGATTGCACTTAGATGTCTAGCCTTTTTAGTCCCTTTGAATCTAGAAGTGGTCATCCCTGTTTGGTTTAGTTTCTCTCTCCCTCCTTCCCTTCCCTTTGACTTTAATGGCATGTCTGCCCCCCCACACACATTGCTCTTTATACTTTATATGAATGATTTGTTCATAAAATAGAGGCTATATAGATATTAACTATAAACAACTAAATATTTTGGCCCTATTTTATTTTAATATCCTTTTTACTTTGAAAACTTTCAATGTATGAACATATTGCAAATTGGTCATGTTTCAGTTGGATTGTGCTCTTGTGTCCCCTTTCCCTGCCCCACTGTGGGCCCTCCTCAGTGAGGAGTAATCACTATAAGGTCATGAATGCACCTTTCAGTTTGTGTAGGGGAGGATAGTGCCTCAGAGTACACCTTCCCACCTTGTGGGTTTAAGTTGAAGTTTCATAAGTGTCTCTTGAGTATTGCTGTTTCTTTTTGATAAGGATAAGCATATTCTTAGCAGAGATATTATTTGCTAATGTGTCTCTCCGTATAATAATAAAGAAATACATTCCCAGGATTTTTTGTTTTGTTCTCATATCCCTTCTGTTTTCTCATTTCCTCCTTTGCTTCTCCCTCATTACATGGAGAAATAGACACCACACATAATGTAGGGTGTGTGTCTGTGTATGGAGAGAGAGAGAGAGAGAGAGAGAGAGAGAGAGAGAGAGAGAATGAACATGAAATGTGTATTAATATTTCCTATTGGTTCTGTTCCTCTAAAGAACCCTGACTTATATGCCATATAAGTGATCAAATGAGTTTATCAATATAAAAAATATTGGCAATTGGGAATTTTGGTCTTTATCATTAAACCTTTTTTTTTTAAGCCATTTAGGTGTTTTTTATTCAATACCAGCTTCTTTACCAATGTTTTTGATTATTTTGACTCTGTAGACCAAGCTGAGAAGAACCTGATATTTAGTAACATTGAATTTATGATTATGACAGATTATCTCTCCATTTATTTAGTTCTTCTGATATCTTCTATTATATTCTTAATAATGTTGAGCTCTGCTCTTTATAATTTTGTGTGTGAAACTGAAATGTTTATTAAATGTTTGTTTTGGTATGTTTTTGTACATTGTTGAAGAGTTTCTTTGGGTGTATAGCTGTGATAGTTTGATGTATGGACCCATAGACTCAGGAGTATTATAAAAATTGAGTTTGCAGCTTCTGCCCCTAGCAGGCAGACTTCAGCTACAGCAGGGCATGTCAATGGGGGCGGATCCAAATTCCTGCCCAAAGATAAGGAGAGCAGGTCTGAGTTCTGGCTTGATCCTACTTCCTGCTTTTTGATGTTTGCTGGCTGTTTGGTTGTTTCTCTCTGCTTGGATCTGTGAAAGGAGACAGCTTTTTCCGCCATTGATAGAATTTCCCCTGGATCTGTAAGCTTGAAGTAACTGTTGGAAGTTCATCCTAGCAACATGGCACTGACTACAACAATAGCTATGAGCTAGGTCACTTGCTTTGGTTTTTGATTAATTAAAACCTTATTTAATTACTACAAATAAAAATATAGTTTAATAGTGACTTCTTTACACACACCAGTAAATTTCTTATCTTTAATTGTTTCATTCTTTCCTCTTATTACTGTGCCTCCAAAGATGCCTTCCTTTTTCAAGGTGACTACTTCTGTGCCCACCAGCTGCTTTTTTCCCAAGTCTCTCACCTCTGTTAGAAATACATCTATATCCCTTCCAGACTTTCTTCTTTTGAAATTCCAGTGGTGAATGCTTTAAGTAGGTCCCCAAACATTCTTTAGTATTTCCTGGCTGTCTTTTCCTTCCTAAGGGGTGAGCCTTAATTAGTGTTATATGATGTTGCTACCTTCATCATACTTCTCTCTTTACATACTCCTCATCTGACTCTGCTGAGTTGGTTCCAGAGCCTACACAGTTTGCCTGAGGTTTGGATTTCCCAATTACATATAAAGTGAAGTGGCCCCTTTCAACTTGTCTTTCCTACTTGTGCCATCACCATAAGCTGCAAGTTGTTTTATTTACTCTCTAATTTTTTGTCCTTTGAAACCATACAGTTGGAGATTGGAGCTAAATGGCTGTTGTTTTCTTAGAACCTGGAAATCTGACCCTTTCATTCCACTGCTGCCAGATCTCTTGGTAACTTAATTAGATTGAAAGACATAAAATTTTAACTTTTGAGGCTCAGTAACTGTTGAATATCGACAACTTTATGTAGATCTAGAAATGGAAAGGTAAGCAAGCTGTTTGCTTTTTTGTTTCATGCCCTATGCTATATGATGCATGTTAATTCCAAGTTAATGAAAACTAAATTTTGCCAGCTTCATAAGATGCAATATTTTATATAGTCATTCATCAAAAAATGCTCTCTAGCCTGGAGTGATACCACATACCTGTAAGGTTAGCAATTCAAAATGATTGTGATGAGGGATGATGGTGATTTCGAGGGCAGTTTGAGCTACACATGGACCCCTATCTCAAAAAATAAAATAAAGTAAATAAAAGCAAAACATTAGGGAAAAAAGCTCCTTTCTTTGTAGTCAGGCCTGCTACCTCTCCCAGATACCTGCCAAGCTGTAGGAAAAGAGATTAAATTTGTAAATGCCACATTAAGATAGATTTTGTAGTCTATGAATAAAGGTGACCTCCCTCCCGTTCTACTCTCTCTGTGGGCTGGTCTTATCCATTTTCTGCCTGGTGTTTCATGCTGGGACCAAGAATTCAGGCCTTGTTCTATTTTTACACTCAGTGCTAGCATTAGATCATGTATTTTGTGAGTTCAATCCCATTTTGACATGGTTGGCCATATTTCAGTTATGGCTGTGCAAGGAAGTCTCCATAAACCCTAAAGACTAGGTGCAAAGAGCTTCTAGATAACTGAACATGCAGGTTTCTTGAAGACAGCATGCAAGCTCCTTTACACTACCACATACCTCACCCATACATCTAATACCGTTTATTAAACTAGAAAAATAAGTGTCTCTCTGGATGTTGCAAGCCACACATGCATACTGATCACCTAGAGGAGGAGGTTTGGGGAAGTCCAATTCATAGCTGGTCTTTCAGATGCATAAGCAAAAACCCTGGGCTTATGAGTGGT
Source organism: Zapus hudsonius (assembly GCA_004024765.1). Lineage (NCBI taxonomy): Eukaryota > Metazoa > Chordata > Mammalia > Rodentia > Dipodidae > Zapus > Zapus hudsonius. Next base: position 27,936 of record PVHP010010413.1, read on the forward strand.
TTAAAAATAGTTGGGGAGAATGAATCTAATCCTGCAGGAACTTCTGTCCTGGGTGATGAGCTTCCAACCTGTGGGATCTGAATTTGATTAGAGGACACCCAGCTGGTATCTGCTGCAGAAATAATTGCTTGCTAGGGGTAGTTAGTCTCTACTTGTAAGGCTACAAAAATCACTTGTATTACTTGTTATATGAGGGATATAAGAAAACAGTTTAGATTTTCCAACACCCTATGATACTAGTTTTACCTAAGTTAGATTTTTTTACCCTCTTGTCATAGCAAATAAAAATAAAAGTGATGTTTAATGTGTTTACATCCTAATTTGGTTGTCATAAACCAAGAGAAACTTCTGAAACAAATGATGGGTTATGTCTACTCCCAGCAAAGCTGGCTTGAGAAGAACGCTGGCCGCTGCTGCTTCTGGATGCTGCCACTGAATAGAAGTTACCTGTGCTTTGTTGGCAGAACGTACAGCTTAATTAAAATTCAGTAAACTCCACACGAGTATATCTATATTCCTGAAGAACATTTTTCATTTGTTAAACATAATCTATGAACATTTTTTATGCAATAATTTTAACGGTTCATAGAAAGTGATACAAGGGGCTCAAACTTGCCAGTGTTTGGAAATTTTAAAACAACTCTTTAAAATATTTTGATTAGGGTGGGGAAAATATTTTGATTATCATGGGCAAATGGGCAATTTTATTTTATCATCATATCCAATATTATAAAGTATACTTTATTTTTGATTTGTAGCGTATGCAGAGAATATTTCCAAAATGGTGGGAAGAGAAAAGCACTCGAGAAAGATGAAAAAAGAGCTGTACTCACTAAGACCACTCCAGCCTTAAAAACACAGGAATCTTCTAAACTTGAGGGTCCTTTAACCAGCCTCAGCTTTACAAACCCAGAATTGATATCTGAGTAAGTATACTTGTCCATTTCAGTCAAGATTACCCTAAGTTGATATGCTAGTTTAACTGTTTATACTTAGTAATGGGCAGCTCACTGGCTACTCTGGTAATATCAGTATGAGAAATGCAGAATTACATTATTATTAAGTATAAAGTCATCATAAAATTTTAAGAAATATCTGGAAAATTATTGGTTTGTAGCCTATTTTTTTCCTAAAAGTGAAAAAGAATAATATACCAAAAGTTTTGATTATTATGAAAATGCAAAGAATCAAAAGGTACCTAAACTAAAAAAAAGAAAAAGAAAAAAAGGTACCTAAACTTTTTAATGTAGTTAGACAATAAGAAATCACATATAAGGAAAAAAGATTATGAATACTAATCAGTTGTCATTATGTTGGTCTGAAAAATCTGCCTGTTGGTAATATATGTGTATAGGCAAAAACTTTATAAATTGTTGAATATTGTAATTCAATTAATTTCTGTTGGTATTAAAATTATGTATCCTAGTGCCACCATGGTATCAAGTAATATTAATTTTCTGAAAATGGAGTTATGTGATTCTAGAAACCTTAATGATGGTTGAAAAATTATTATGGAAGTAAAAGTAAACTGAATTCTAAAACTGTTACTCTGATTTTATACCATACTAAAAATATTATCTATTTATAGGTAATTCATTTAAAATGAATTAACATATATTTGGTTATTTTAGTAAGAAAGAACAAGGTATCTTCACTTTTACCTAAGGGGTACTACATAGTTCATAAAGCATAATGACTTTACCAAAAGTTTTCATTTAGATGTTACAGAAAGTTTTAAATATTTTTAATTTGCCAATTAAAGCAGTTCTGTTGTTGTACTTACAACAAAACAGGGAAATATGGGAAGCATTAGCTCTAGAATGACTATATTGTTGTTTTGCTATATAGTCTTTATTATTGTCATATTTTTCTTTGATTCCTTTGACATAGTTTCTTTTAATTTTTGGATACTTTTTATTTTTATATTTAACATGGGATCATGCCATATTTATTCAGGCTGCCCTTCCCTGGCCTGAAATGATGCTCTTGCCTTAGCATTTTAAGTAGCTAAGATAGAAATGTGTACTACCATGCCCATCTGAACATTTTTATAATCATTATCTTGAAGTTTTTGTCTACTAAATCTAGCATTTGAGCTTACTCATAGCAAGCTTATTTAGTTCTTTTTTTTCCCTAAGTATGGACTATAGTTTTCTGTTTTCTTTTGCACGTCTTGTATTTTGTTGAAAATTGGACATCATTTATATAATGTACACTTAGAAATTGTAATTTTTTAATATTCTTTTAGGAGGGGTCAGGGAATAAGACCTGTGTTTTACTTAGCTAAAAAAAAATTAGATTTATATCTTTGGGATCTGCCTCTTCTATGCTGTTGTCTTTGTTCATTCTATTTTAATTGACTTCTTTTTTAGTCTGGTTTCCTAGAGTTTGTACTTATGCATAGCTTAAGGATTAATAGGTCAGAAGTTTGTTCAACATGTGGAGCTAGGAAGATTTCCATCATCTGCCTGTCCATATGTGTTGCTTGGTGTCTGTATTTAAATTAAACATAAGGTTGTGGCCACAATCCCATGGAGCATACCAGCTATCCTACTGAGGAGGGCCCTTGGTGGAATGGAGGCAGGGAGGAGGGAAATGGTGGTACTAACACATGATTTGTTCATACAAAGTTTTTACTTAATAAATATTTTTTAAAATTAGTACTTTTTAAATATATCTTATTCTGTCCTGTCCTCTTGAGTGTCTCCTACGTGCTCATATAGTTTCTTCATCAGCCATGACCATTTAGAGGGCTTATTCTATGGCTATTTCATTTCCAGGATCTTGCTAATTTCTAATTGACTCTCTAGTATGCAGCTCAACTCTACTAAGGTTATCACAGTCATCCCAGACAGGCATACTTGCTGATTTTGTTGTTTGTTTCAATCAAGTTTGCTACTTTTACTGAAAATACTCTATAGGTTTATCACTCTCTGATCTAAATAAATTTAGCCCTTCCCATCAAGGAAGCTTCTGTTCCACACCCAGCTCTAAACTGGAGGAATTTTGAGGTCATCCCATGAGGAATCAGCAAGGACAGCAGTGATGAGAGCAGCACCAGACAAGCATACGCACATCCTCACTCTTCTTAACCCAAATTCAGTTGGGTTTCATGAACAAACACATTTCAGGTTAATTGCCTTTTGTTGAACCTTGGAATGGGTTGTTTTGATAAATTGTGTCCAGCTTTATAGTTCTTTTTGTGCACTAAATTTGTTAGCCTTTGCCATGGTCAGAGGCAGTTTTTCTCATTTAGTTTAAAAGGAAAGACTTAGTTTGGTTTTTGGTATTTAGAGGGAAGTATCTAAATGTGATTGTTTAAGATCGTAATTTAATTGGTAATACTGACCATTAGAATAATTTGGGCTAAGGTAATTAGGAATTTTTCATTCTAAAAACTGTACATTTCTTAGTTTAGTCTTAGCCTCTGGTAGCACCACGAGCAGGTTTCTCTCCCCTCTGTTCTTACCAGAGTTCTTGAAACCTGCTCTTGTCCTATGGAGCTAGTTTACATTCATCTACTATGCTACATGTTCATCTTATATTTTGGAAGTTATAAATGCTTTTTCTGATGAACTGTTAAAATATTGGTCTGCCTTTCAAGCAACTTTTTTTCTAGAGCTTTCCCTGAATTCCTCAAAAGAATTGATATCTTTTGCCACTCATGTTGAATTTTCTTATAACATTATTTTAGTACCTGTATCATACTAAAACTCATTTTTGTGTATTTTTCTGACTACAAATAAAATGTGGATATGAAAAAAATTGTCTATGAAAGATTGAAGATATGGGGGGAAAAATCACTCAAACGTGGTTACATGTATGCCTCAATTTTGTGAACTCCTTTCTGTGCCAATAAAACTCATTTTGCATAAATTTTTCCTAAGAAATTCATCCTATATCTAGATTTGAAGAGATACTGAATCAAAATTAATACCCAATTTTCTTAAAAGGAAATACTTTTCCCTTCTCATTCATTCAACAAATAATATACAGGAGAGATATGTTTCTCTTAATGTCCAAGTTTGTTTGATTTCTGACTTTCAATAAACATTTAACAGGATTGTGGACTGGATCATATGTTTATATTCTCTGCATTGTGACAAGGGCTATCTTGTCCCTAGTCTTTCTCAAAGTGTCTACTCATTTTGATTTCTGAATTCAGGTAGTGAGAATTTATTGAAAAAATAAATTTTTTCAATGAATTTTCTGTAAAGTAAAATTGAAAACCCAAACTTTATTACAGCTAGAGACATTTTTAAGTTACTTGTCTTTCAGAATTAAGATATGAGATATGGCGCTTTTAGAATCTGTGCATGTGATGACTAGAAAAATTTTCCTAAAACCCAATTTATTCATCCCTCTCACATTAGTACAAGTTTGTTATCTAGTACATAAATACTTGCCATTGACACAATATAAGTGTTTACTTTGCTGCAATTTTTTAAAGTATTTTTCAAGATATCAAATAGGTTATAGTATGGCTATAAAAACACCTAGATACGGCTGGAGAGCTGGCTCAGCGGTTGAGGCACTTGTCTCCAGTGCCTAAAGCCCCAGGTTCAATTCCCCAGTACCCATATATGCCAGACCCACAAGGTGGTGGTCCTGGTTCGTTCTCTCTCTCTCTCTCTCTCTCTCTCTCTCTCTCTCTCTCTCTCTCTCTCTCTGTATCTCTCTGCTTGAAAATGAATAAATAAAATATTAAAAAAAAACACCTAGATAAATTTAAAAAGATTGTCATATTAAGAATGTTCTCAGGTGAAAAAAGATTGAATGTCCTTAACTCAAAAAAATTCCCAAAATATTTGTAAACAGCACAGCTTCTAAATAATACAAATCAAATAAAAAGTCCCAAGAATTTAAAAATATTTTGAACTCAAGGAAATTGTAAATCTTGCCATATATAGGGGTTTATTTTAGTAAACACGTATGTTAGAAAAGAAGAAATACAGGTTGAGAGATGGCTTATTGGTTAAGGTGCTTGCCCACAAAACCTAACAATCCATTCGGGTTTGTTTCTCCAGTACCCATGTAAAGCCAGATACACAAAGCAGTGCATTTGTCTGGAGTTTGCATTGGCTGGAGTTCCTGACACAACCATTCTCTATCTTTGTCTCTGTCTGTCTGTCTGTCTGTCTGTCTGTCTGTCTGTCTCTCACTCTGCTTGCAAATAAGTAAATAAAAGTTAAAAGAAAAGCAATCTGTTAAAATCAGTACTTGTATGTTTCTTAAGAGAAAAAATCAATAAAACCAAAAGCTGTTTCCTTGAACGAATTGATAAAAATAATAAAACTATATCTAAACTAATTTTTAAAAAAGACTCAAATTACTGACACCAGAAAGGAGGAAGGATTCACTACTAATCCTGTGAGTAGCAAAAGTATACTAAAAGTGTATTATGAAAAATTCTGTGCCCACAAGATTGATCATTTTAATGAAATGGGCTAATTCTGTTAGACACACAATTTATTAAAATCAATACCCGGTAGAGAAACAACCTGAAAAACTTAAGGTCTGTTAAAGAAATTGAATAAAATAGACTTTCTAAAACACAATGAATCAGGCTTAAATCCTTTAACTTGTGAAATCTACCAAATATTAAAGGAGGAAAGGATAGGAATTCCCCAATCTGTTCCTAAAAATAGAATCCAGGGAAAATGTCCATACTCACTCATCCTGTGAAAACACAACATAGTTTTGTGATTGTTAACTTGTGAAATGAAAGGGTTACTGAAACCTAAACTCATTATATCTTCACATACTACTTAGCCCAAGAAACGTTTTAATCTTCCTAACCATTACAATTTTCCAAGCCACTGTATAAAATTGTAAAGCATCGTGAAAACAGATATTAGATCTGAATTATTTTCGGCTGTGTCAAAAAATTCTAGCACAGTTACCAAACATATAAAAAGGAACCCAGTGATTGAGTGAATAAATTCTCTGTAAGAAAGAGCTTTGGAATTAATTTTAACCCAAATTCTTAATAGTAATCTCATGATTATATCTGAATTTATATCATAGAGATGAATGAATGGTTAGAAATAGAAAATTAATATTACCCATTTGTGTTATGTCCTTTTGACCCCTAGAATAAGTGACAACAACAGAATCACTTGTCTTTGACATCTAGACTGATGTTTGACAAATTATCAAGATGAATATAAATTCTAATTCTGCCTTCCTTCACTGCCAGATAATTTTATATATTTCCAAGTATATTGAAGAATATTTATGAATCCCTTATAAGTAGCCCTTGTTGATAAAATTCAAAGAAAAGCTTATGAATGTTTCATTAAATATATAAGCTTTCAGAAGCAATCTCTATTATGTAGTGAAATCTCTTTAATATTCATAATGCTTAACAGTTCATCCGAATTTATCTACTGTAACTGGTTAAAGTATTTTAAGCATATTTATGAATTATTTGATCTGTGATATTTAAACATTTAAGAATAGAAACTTTGGGATTTCATTTTTAAATAATTAAGAGATTTAAAAAATATTTTGGGAGCTGAGGACATAGCTCAGTTGCTAATGTGCTTTCCTTGCAAGCATGAGATCTGAGTTCAATCTCCAGAACCCATGTTAAAAAAAAAAAAAAAAACATACAAAAAAATAGAGTGTGATAGCACACACTTTATAATCCGAGCACTGGAATGGTGGAAATGAGTAGTTCCCTTGGGCTTATTGCGTTGACAGTCTAGCTTAATTGAAGAGTTCCAGGCCAGTGAGAAACCTTGTCTCAGTAAATAGATGAGCTGCATGGCCCGTGAGGAACACCACCTGTGGTTGTTCTCTGGCCTCCAAGTGTGCCTGCACACACAAACATGCATATGCACACACACAAAATATGTAATGAATTATGCCATCTCAAAATTACTCTTATATTTGCTCATATCTTTTTACATTTTTCTTTCAATGTATTTCTGTTATTTTATATTGTGTTTTCACTATCCTGGCAAATGCTTATGTCTGTTACAGTTTTTGCATAGCCCTGGGTTCAAGTTCTAGCACTACAAGAAGAAAGAGGGAGGGGGAGAGAGGTTTACTCAAATAATACTCTGACTGTATATCATACAAGCTAGCCATATACAAGGAAGAAACTATTCACTCCATAGATTTATGCACCATTTTAAATGAAAGTGGGTAGAAGTTTTGCCTCCTGACCTAATGAGTGAACTCCATCATTCATTCACAAACCAGTGCTCACATATTTATAGCATTGTGTTCTATTTCCCAGTGATATTAGAAATCCCAAGGATCACCTACCTCCCTTGTCTACCTGTTGCTCTTACACTGAGCTCTCCTTATTGGAGATGCCATAGAGTTGGCATAGATTGCTGGCTGTGTTTGTGGGTGTTTGGAATATGTGGACAGCCAGAGTCCCTTTCCTGGGTTCTGTAAAGGTCTTCTTTGCAGAGCTACTATGTCTAGTTCAAAGTAGTAGTACCTTCTAAATCTGAAAGACACCATATAGACCTGGACCTTTCTGAAACTTACGTGTTTTTGGCTAATGATTATATTTATGAATATTACTTTTACCTCAGTAAATAAGAAATAATATTTTATAATGTTTGCAATTACCACCTACAGGTATATATTTTTGTCCTCTTGTGATTCCTAGTATGGATTAATTGATGGATTTGGGGGTGGAGAATTATCTTTTTGACTTGGTATTTCCTGCATTGTCTCTACATCATTCTCCATTGTCTAGTGATGGTCTATAATTTTCACAATGAATGTTCTTTTGTGTTTTTAATGTTCTGTTTTATTTGGTGGTGGTGGTTTTGTCTATTGTTTGGGTCTTTTTTTTTTTTTTTTAATCTGAAGGCTTTGTGCATGGCATGCTAGGCAATCATTCTACCACTGGGCTATGTCCCCAACTTCAAAATTACCATTTAATAAGAAATGTTGTTAAGTAAACAAAGACTATTAAGTACTACTAGGTAGATACTTGGTTCTTAACATACCTTAAAAGTATTAATTATATTTTCTTATTTTAAAAGTCAAATCAGCCAGGTGTGGTGGTGCATGCCTGTAATCCTAGCACTGAGGAGGCTGAAGCTTGAGAATAATGAATTCAAAGCCAACCTGGGCTACATAAGAAGACACTGTCAATAAAAATAAAATTTTTAATCAAATAAAAGCCAAATCTGTAATGATTATGTCTGTCTTCATTTTTTAAATTAATCAAAATGACATTTATTAGTGCAGAATTTGCAAGTTGTTTGTTTACTCCTTTATAGTTATTTTCTAAAGAAGCAAGAGAGGGTTCAGAATGGTTAGCAGAAATTGTCAGTCCTCATACCTGCTTCTAATCATAGAAATTAGTGTTTTGAATAAACTACTAAAATTATTTAACTAATAGAAAGTAAGGGGTTTATTGTTTTGTTTTTTTAAGTATTGTAAAGTAGATGAAATTTTAGAGATGCTCCCTTTTGTTCCCTAAACTTTCATCCCTTTTCTGTTAAGTCAAACACTAATCTGCCAACAGATTCCACAAATCTACTTAAGGTTATTCTGCAATTGACCTATTTGGACTATTTGGATAGGCATAATCTAACTACATGAGCTTTTAGAGAACTTGCTTCAGGTGTTGCAGGAGAGATGGGAAAAAAAGAATGTCAAGGAGATAGAAGCATAAGAAGGATTTAATGTCCTGTTGGCTTTAAAAATGAAGTGGACAGAAGTCCAAGAAATATAAATGATCTACAGAGGAATGACTCCCAGCAGATACCCAGCAAGGAAACAGACTTCCATTCTATAACTACGTGAATTGGAATTTTCCCAATACACTGAAAGGCTAGAAGTAAGTGGGTTCTTCTCCAGAGTACCCAGATATAGTGCAGGCCAGATGCCTCCTTGATTTCAGCCTTACTGTATATACTCAGCAGTACCAGCAAAGTCTGCCTAGGCTGTTGACCTGTTTTAAAGCTATGTTTCTGGTAGTATGCTATGCAGTAGAAAACCAATACATTTTATTGTTTTCAAAGTTAAGAACTACGTTCATATGTTTATTATTCAGCAGTAAATTCCATGACATACTTAATGTTATACAGGGCCAGTTAGGTTGTATCTCAACTATTGTTTCTGCATTAAAAATAATAAACACTATTGTTTAATGCTAAGGCTGAGTGAGTCAAGCTTTATTTTAATCTTATTTCAAATTTCTTACTAGCTTTGATGTATTAATTCCCTTAAGCTTCACTCACCTTAACTATAAAACTGAAAGTAATAGTGTCTACTCATAAGAACTGCAGTTGCTATGCTCACTCATTGTTATCTGATAATGCTGCTCATGCTGATGGTACAAGAACGCTGCCTGTTCAGTCAGGAATCTGGACAGTCTTATGAAACTATGGCAGATTTCTTTTAGTTAATGTTTTTTTACCTCTCTCTGAACTATCTGAATGGATGGTCTGGGTTTTCCTTTTGGGTTTGGAAACTAGCTATCTTTGCCATTCTCATGAAGCCTCTTCGATCAGGTACTTTACTCATTTCTGTGACCAAATGCATGACAGGGTACAGGTGAAGGAAGGAAAGTATTTATTCTGGCCTACGAGGGGATAGGGCATTGTGGCAGGGATGTCAGGGCAGTAGGAACAAAAAGTCATAATTGTGTCCTTAACCAGGAAGCAGAAAACAGGAAGTGTGGCCAGTCTGCAAAACCTGGGGACCCATCCCCAGTGACCCACTTCCAGCAAGGCTCCACCAACTAAAGGTTTCTCAGTCTTGCCAAACAGTTGTATGAGCTGGGAATTAAGTGTTCAAACATATGAGCCTCCTGAGGGACATTTTACACCTTTCTCCATGTCTCATCTCAAAGTTTCTCAGAGAAGCTCTGTACTATTCAAATTTAAAAGGGGAGTTTTCCAGGAGAATAAATTTGGGAAAATGTCAAACAACAACCAAAAATTGAGCGTCTTCAAAGTGGTCATTGTATTCATGACATCACAGAGACGGACCTTACATGCACAAGACCTACATAATATTGGGCCAATGACCAGGTTGTGGATGAAGGAGGAAGGTCAAAAATAATAACAAAAAGATAATCAAACTAGAAGAGGGAATTTAGGAAAGAAGAGGGTGTTAAATGGAGGAGGTTGGGGCCACAAAGGAGGGTGACTTAAATTTTTCTGCCCCTCTTATGTGATATTCCATGAGCCTTGAGGAGCATGACATCACCCTCCCACAGAACAACTCATCAGCAAAGGCCCAGCCCAACACCTCCCCCAAAGCAGAAGTCTGTGAGGGATTAGGAGAAAGACCCTCTCCCATAGGTAGACAGGGTATGGCCTCTGACAGTGACCTCAACCTGCCCTCACCCTCCAGCAAAAACTTTAAAAGTCTAAGTTCAACCTTGAAATGTTTCCTTTTGTCTGTTCCTGACTGCTGGGGCTGGAGGTGTGCTGGACTGGGTGGTGAGTCTGATCCCCTTCCCCCCTCTCTGATCTTGCCACTGGGGGAATCAGAGAGGGGAAGGAGGGAAGATTTTTCTCTTTAATGTGTGTTATATTTGTCACTTTTTGGTGATTGTGTGCACCTTTGATGATTTCCCAGTGAACCTCTCAGACCACTTGGCGGTTGGGCTGCTTTCCCTTATCCCATTCTGGAATCCCCCAAACTGACTCCAATCTGGAATAAACGTGTTTGCTAAGAAAATGTTTTCTATCTAAATTGTCCAATTCATTGGCATGCTGAAATATGAACTCTGGGAGAGGTACAGTGGGTGAAGCCTCCAGTCTTCACCCCCGTAACCGGTCCCTGGCACAAGACCAGAGACAATCAAAATCTCAGCAATAAAGCAAACTTAAAACTCCACCCACCATCTCTCAGGAAACTGAGCAGAAGAGGGTCGAAAAGATTTTAAGAACCATGGTGGGGGAGAATATCTAGAGACATTGCCCCCCTCAGCAAACACTGCACAAAGAGGGAGGGGAACCCATGAAGAGGGTCCCCAGTGGGTTGGGGACAGGGAGGAGTGTAATGGGGCTGACATCACAAGATTTGTTCATACACTGTATGTAATTATGGATAATAAAAGAAAAAAATAAAAATTTAAAAAGCAGTGAAAGCTGCCCTTCGACTCATTACCATTGGATCTAGTAATGCCATAATTACTACTTATATATGGCTCATTGGAACAGGTTCCTTTGGAACATTCCTGCTTGCAAAGTAGATATTTATGAAATCTGGCTGCTAAGACAACTTACTATCTACTAATATTTTTTAAAAAATTATCTTTGAAGCTGCACATGGTGACATGCCAGTGTTGCCCCAACTACTCAGAAGTCTGAGCTACTTGAGAATCACTTTCAGCAATGAGTTCTAGACCACATAGTGAGACACTTTCAAACAAATAAGCCAACAATAAAACCTACACAGATTATTTTCATTTAGAACTGGAGATAAAACTGAATTTAGCAAAAAAGTGGTATGTTACTGTCAAGAACTGATCTAAATTTCAGCGTCATAATTATAGTGGTATTGTGGTTTGAATAAACAGTGTTTCCCATATGCTCATATTTCCCTTGCTTGTTCTCTGGCCAGCAGTGCTATTTTGGTAGGTTGTAGAACCTTTAAGCAGTAGGTCACTGGGAGGGAGATCTTTGAATATTATACTTGGACCCTTGTTCCTGTCCCATTCTCTCTTCTTCCTCATCCACCACCGTGTGAGCAGCAGCTTCCTCACACTCCTGCTTCCAGCAAATAGTCTTTGGAGGTCGTTTGTTTCTTTTTCATTGTAAAAATGGGAAATTGATACCCAAAAAGTCCGTGTAAAATTTATAAGGTCCTAGTAACAAGTCATACATTAAGATTGAGCTATGTTGGGTATGTGTCCAGAACTGTTTTTATTATGCCAAACTATGGATAGTTGTTTCATTCTCACCTTCTGTGACATGTAGTAGTACCCCTGTGTCTAAGAAGAGTTCTTTCAGAGTATCCATTCACACTGGAATTAAACAATGCACTATCCACTTGTCTTAATATTCCTGATTGTTTTCCTCTTAGTGACTTTTATTTCTACAAGGGGAAATTACATTGTGACTATATTAACATATAAATCAGCTTAGGAAATACTGCCATATGTGTGTATGTTTTATTCATGAGGAATTCACTTTTCAAATGTTGAATAAGCCAATGAATACCACTGCAAATATTTTTTTTGTTTCCTAGAAAAAAATCATTAGAGATATTTTAAATGTGTTTTTTAAATCCAAGTTGAGCTTTAAAGTAATGTCTAGAACAAAAATTTGGCAATATATATCTAAAAGTAACTCCAGTGCAGTAAAATTGAAAAACTGGATATTTCAAAAGGAACTTTATAGTGAATTTCAAAGATTCTGTGGGAAGTTCATGCCTACTCAAAAACATCTTTACACTGCTTTCTGACAGGAATAATAGACACCCTCCTAAACCATACTATCTTTTATTTTCCCCTGTTTTCTTCATATGCCCCTAGGAAAGCTTCTTTATCTTACAGTCCCCAAGTCTGAGGCTCCCTTTTCTTATACCAATATTCTACTCTAAACATTGTATTCCCAACTCTCCTTAACACAACATTGTATTGACTGTGTGTCTCCACTGGGCTGAATTCCTGGCTTGTCAAGGTTCCTACTTAAGCTGGGTATTTCAGGTTCCTAAACAGGACTAACAGTCATAATAGGTCTTCTGAGGATGTTTGCTAAATTACAGGTATGTGTATAGTTTTGTTTTGTTTGAGACGGGGTCTTATTCTGTGAACGATGCTAGCCTGAACTCACAGTATTCCAGCCTCTGTCTCCTGAGTATGATTACAGGCATGCCCAACCATGTCCATCTAATGTTGGGCTGTTTTTTAAAATTATGCTAAATAGTCTTTGATTTTTTTGTAAAAAGATATGAGAGATACCATTTGAATAAATTTGAAATGATAATTTCTAAACCAAAATAAGTGGTCTTAGGCATGGTGGCGAACCCTTTTAATACCAGCACTGGAGAGGCAGAGGAAGAAGTATAACTGAGTTCCAGGTCACACTGAGACTACAGTGAACTCTTGGTCAGCCTGGACTTGAACCAGACCTTACAAAAGCAAAATAAGTGGTTTTATAGCCAATTAGGTCTGTCCTTGTTTTTCAGCTCAGTCTTCCATCTGGCTACAGGGCACAAGGGTTGTTAGATGTTTCCCTGGAGGAGTTATAACTTTCACACTTTGCTTTGAATTGGTGATTGTTTGCCCTAAGCCTTTTTTATTTTTTTAAGTAGAAACTTTGTATGAGAAAGTCATGTGTTGGCACCACCTTTTCCCTCCTCCATGTCCCCATTCCACTGAGGGCTCCATGGGATTGAGGGGTATATGTTGTGATAGCAGCAATCATTGTGGGAGGGGCAATGCCTGTGGATGTTCCCTGAGCCATTGTGGGTGGGTTTTAAGTCTACTTCGCCTTCAGCTCTTAGCAGTTTCTAGATTCTGTGGTGGAATGTTTTGAGTATCCTCCCTTTCTGTCTTCATCACACTGGCTCAGGTTGTGGGGCTCTCTGTGGAAGCATCACAGGTCTCAACAATTCCTCAGTGGTTTCACCTGGGCCCTAGCTGATGTGTTACAGGTGGTTCTTCCTCTGCCAGGGAGTCAGCTGTCAGTTCTGGTCTTGTTGGTGGAATTAAGTTGTCCACAATTCTGACTTCTGAAAAAATGAAAAAAGGTTCTCCCAACAATTTGATAGAACTCATAGCTATAATATGTTCCACACTAAATGTTTGAATTTCTAGTCTGACAAAAAAAGTTTTTTCTGTTTGTTTTTTAGTTCTTTTCTTTGTTTTGCTTTTGTATTCTGCAAGTGCAAGGTAATCTGAAGTCTGGTTTTGTTTACTAAAATACTGTAATTTTTATACCTTCAGCTACAATCAAGAGTGACTAGAGAAGTTTAATCAATACTATTTGAAAAGACCAAGATTATATTGTGTGTACTCTTTTATAAATGATGTGTTCTTAATTTGATAAGGCAAATGTTTTGAAATATAGTTGTATAACTATAGCATTGTCATTTATCCAGCAAATAAGTTTCTTGGGTGTCGTGGTAAATTCTTGTAATCTCAGTTTTCAGAAGGCTAAAATAGAAGGGTTGTAAGTTCAAGGACAGCTGGGATACATAACAAGTCCCTGTCTCAATAAAGCAAATAAATATGCCTGTATGTTTTTCCTAAGTAAATTTGTACTATGAACGTATGTGTAAATAGTAGTAATGTTGCTTGTTGAGGTTTCCTGCACTGATACTTCAAATACAGAAGTATGGGTGCTAACACTAAGTTTTATCAAAAATTGCTATTTCCCAATATAAACATCATCTTGATAGGTGTAGTGCATGCTTATGATCCTAGCACTTTAGGCTGAGGTGGGATAAGCATGAATTGATGTTCATCCTGGGCTGTACATAGTGAGACCTATCTAAAAAAAGATAATCACTGTTGTAAGGTAGTTTTTATTAAGTATTTTTTTATTTTGTGATTACAAATCACACAAGACCTTACCAAGGTTAAGTCAGAAAAAGGTAAGATGTCTCTATATGTAATTAATATAAAAGAATTATTGTCTTATAGAAAGATTTTTTTATCTGTATGAGATATTTTGACTATAAAGTACACAGAAAGTTTCTAAAATGCACATATTCTAAAACAGAATTGTGGTGTAAAATATATAATTACAGAAATTGAAAAAGTATGATGACAAAAATGAAATATAGGAAAAATAATACAGGGCTAAGGTAGAGATTAATATAAATAGTGGTTAGTAAGGATTCCTTGTATGCTTGTTAGAACTTGTCCACAAATTTAGCTCATAATCACCATGACTACCTACAAACGAAATGTTTTCCTCTAAAATTTTTTTTGACAGGCTTTACTATGTGAAATGAAACCAGCAAGTTTAGTTCATTTACTGTTAAACTCTTAGTTCATTCACTGTTAAAGTTTTCCATGAACTTCAAAATCAAACTTTTGTTTTTACTCATATTTGTTTACTTGTTTGAGACAGGTTCTCATGTATCCCTAGCTGGCATGAAGCTTACTCGAACACTAGCTAGTCTCCAGCTCCTGATCCCCTAGCCTCTCCTTCCCACAAACTGGACGTACATACAGGTGTGTGCCATAAGACGTGGTTTTCCCTCAACTTCTCATTATGGATATAGGCAGTGAAATGTAGTGTCTATGTCCTTGTCAGAAGAGACACTGTCTTAGGCTGTAATTATTGTATGTCTCTCAAAATAGTTTCCTCACTATTTCAATTCATTCCTTCATCTTGGTGAGCTCTGGGCTCTGCACACACATGTGCATAAGATATACTACATTACATAAACTCTGCACAGAAGCATGCAAAAAAAGAAAGGAAGGAAAGAAAAGAAACCTAGCCATTTGGAAAGCCAAAATTAAAATAAGGCAAATGTACTGAATGCAGTGAACTGATGTGGAAATGATTAAGTAGGTGACATCCAGAATTCTAAACACCAACAAGGAAATGTACCAAAAAAATGAAGATTCTTAAAAGACCGAGGATGAGGTCAAAGTTACACCAAATTGAAGTTCCTGAAGGAAGTGGAAAGTAAAAGAATAAAACCTTACTAAGAAAAATTCTATTTCAGATAGAAGGAGAATTATAGCAAATTCAAAGTCCAAGGTGACAGAAGGCATGAAGAACCTGTAGATATGTTGATAAATCTAAAACATAACATATGCTAATAAGCCATAATGTCTTGAGAAGGTAACAGATAGAACTAAAATATAAAAAAGCCTAATATAACTTAACCTTGTTAACAGAATTTTAAGTGTTCCCAAATTTTTATATAGCATATAAGATGATTAAGGTTCTTCAGTAGTTAAGTGGTACATCTTTTAAAAATATTTATTTATTTGCAAGAAAGAGAGAGAGAATGGGCTTGCCAGGGCCTCTAGCTACTGCAGATGAACTCCAGATACATGTGCTACCTTGTGCATCTGGTTTTACATGGGTACTAGGGAATTGAACCCTGGTTGTCAGGCTCTGCAGGCAAGCACCTTAACTTCTGAGGTTCTCTGGCCTTAAGTGTACATTTTTCTGTGGTGGCCATTGATAGAATAGAAATAATGTAAAAATTTTCATATTAGTAAAGGAATAAAAACAGAAATTATTAAAAATTTAAAGGCACTACTATATAACACTCTCACCTTGGCTGTGTAGCATGTCCACCTCAGGAGCTAATAAAAGTCTTAATCTTCAGATTTCCATTTTATGGCCAATAAATTGACATCGCTGGGTGATTTCAAAGCTGTCGTTTTATATATATATATATATATATATATATATATATATATATATATATATATATATAAATTTACAAATTCATGTTTTAAAATTTTATTGTGTTATATTTCATTATTTATTATCATCTTGCAATCCTCCCAAATTAAGCCAGTGGATGTTCAAAAAAAGAAAAAAACTAGCTCTTTTGATTTTTTTTTTAAATAAGATTTTGAACCTGGTACCATACATCATATTTGGTACCATACAGTCTTGCCTTAGGGCTTTCTCTGCTTCCAACTTGGAATAAGCTCATGGCATGAGGTTACTTTTAGTGAGGGTTTGGCATTTGAAATACATTGCTGCTGGGATACCATTACTTCTATAACCTTTCATCCAAAACAGTATTGCAAAAAACTTGAGTTATCATGCACATACCTTCCCAGCTGATGTCAAATGTAGAGCTTTGCCTTATTTTAGCTCTTATATATGAATCTCCTTTCCAGTCTATTTGCTGTCAAAATTTTGTGATTCTTTTTCTTTTAACTTGTTATTTCACTTTTAACAGTGGCTTGTAAGGATGGCATTGAAGTATAGTGTTCCCCCACATACGAGGAGACTCCTGTGTTTTGCAGAGAAAACATGTTAGGGAACCTTCAAGCTTGAGTTGTAATGCTATTGGCTGTGAGTTCGGTGTGTATGCATCTAGGCATATAGTAAATAAGGCATCTCTAAATAGAAGCACACTTAAAGCAAGAAGTGTGTGTGTGTGTGTGTGTGTGTGTGTGTGTTATTCTGTGGATGAAAATGTGAGCAGAAGCCAAACCCAGTCTCTACCCTGGAGACTATGGTATATAGTATTCCAAGGTTTGTGGCACTTTAACAGGACATAACTAACTACTGGCAATGCAGAGAATGACTATATACACATATATAAAACAAAGTTCAAATTATGAAAAAAGAATATCATAGCTAAATTTGATCCTTCCTAATGTAATGCTGATTAATGTTGAGTATAATCTTGTATTTTAAAGAAAATCTACAGCAGTCATTAGATTGAGGGACTGGGACATCTCCTCAGAGATGGACAGAGCAGTGCCCACTTGCTCACATCTCTCCTGGAAATAGAAGTGAAACATCAAAACAACAACAAAAAAGTTGAGAGGAAGAAATACAAATATCATTTTCACAGATTATATATCTATGTGTCCCTGTTTAGAGTACCCCAACTACATATGGGGCAAAGCAACTCAGTAAAGTTGTTGAATATAAGAACCAGTATACAGAAGTCAATTGCATTTCTATAATGTGACATATGAAATAGGAAAAAAAGCAGTAAAATTTACCTACTGGGGAAAAGATAGGGACAATATTATGAAAAACTATGATACACCAAGCAATATAAATCCAACAAAATATATGTGAGACCTTTTTAGGGAAGCACCTTAACTGCTGAAGCCATCTCTGGTGCCTAAGACATTTTTAGAAAAAAAATAATAAAGCTCTCTAAAGATTAAAAAAAATTGACAAATGGAGAGCTATGTCATGTCCATGGATTTGGTTATCTTTATACCAAGTATTACACTTTTCAATGTCTCAGTGAGATATATTACAAAAAGATACTCCTGTATAAGCTACAAAGAAGCTGTTGTAGTCAGCCACATGCTGCTGGGATGAACCTCCAAACCGGGCACAGTTATGGGAAGAAAAGATTTATTGAAGCTACAGATCCAGGGGAAACTCCTTAATGGCAAAAGAAGCTGGCCCCCTTTCACAGGTTCAAGCAGAGAGAGAAACCTATCACTACCACAACACACACACCAGCAAAATGGAAAGGGGGCAGAGGCAGAGAGATGTCCTTCCCCATTGCCTTAGGGTGGGGTATTGAAACCCAATCCCAAATTTGTTGGTTTCCTGAGTCTAGAATTTCCTTCCTGCACTCCCCTCCCAGAAAGGGATGTTCATTTCCAGCTTCTCTGAGCTTCCTTACATCCTGCCCCCTACTGAGAGGGCTGCCTTCCTATGAACAACATCAGAGACCCACCCAAGATTACTAAAAAGGTCAAATTGACACCAAAACATCCATCACAGAAGCCAACAGCTTTCATAAATATAGTATTAAAAGAAAGAATCAAGTCACAAAAGGAGAGGTGTAGTTAAACCATGTTATTTAGACGTCTTGTCATAGGTAGTTAAGTCTATAAAAGGAAGTGGGAATTTTCACTAAATCAAGGTAGTGGTTTATCATTATTAAATGGGTAAGAAATATGCTTCTAAGGTACAGATGGCAGTTTATTTCTTAATCTGGGTGATTCTTATGTGGATGGTGCCTATGTGGCTGTTGTTTAAACTATATATCTTTGCTTTATAGCATAAAGGAGCTAAACCAAAAATACTGAAATGTACTAAGTAAATTACTGATAATTGATAAAATTTTAAGCTAGTCCATGTTATTTGTGCGTGTACTATTATGTTGAATTAACCTGATTTAGAATACTCTACATAGAAAATTATGAAGCTTTTAAATTTATAATATTTATACATGTATATATTTTGATCAAAGTCACCTCAGATTACATGTCCCTTCCCACCCTTCCCCAAATGACTTAGAAATTTATTGTTACTGTCACTAAACTCTTTGGTAAAGCATGTAGTTTGAGATAAATGTTGCTTTTATACTGAGATATTCTTGAGTGAACCACAATTTCCTCTGTAACATAATAATGACCAACAATAACATCACTTTTTGAACACTAATGTGCCAGCATTGGGCAAACATTAAATGTATTATTTTATCTTGGTCTTACCATCATCTTTAAATCACATGTTAAGGGGCAGAATCAAGGATTGATCTTAGTCTCGCTAAATCGAAAGCTGTTTTTTCTTAACTGTAGCCTTAAGGGTTAGAATGATGATTGAAAAGTGTAGGCACTTGTGTAATAGATTCTCAGTTGTTCTATTATCTGGATATTCAAATTTATACAAATTCAGAAGCAAGGCCAAGCATGTGGCTAGTTAGTTCTGTGGCCCCTGACTGTGGAACCTTTTTCTCTGATTTAGTATTGTAGTCATCCTTCTCATTGCTGACCAAAAGCAGCTGATGGAAGGAATGGGTTTATTTTGGCTTACAGACTCAAGGGCAAGCTCCAACAAGGTTCAAATTCAAAACTGTCATCAGCTGGGAATCAAGCATTCAGAACAATTTGTTTGTGGGGGAACCTGGATCAGACCATCACATTTAGCAACTTGTAAAAGCTTGCCTGCCTCATTCTTCCACTGTAGTATTATGATACTTCAAGAACTACCAAATTGGCTTCCGGTTCAAGATGGCTGACTAGCAGACACGCCACGTCCCTCAGGAAACAAGGGTCAGGGTTTTCAGCAGGGATCCAGGTCGTGGACATAAGCTGCAGTCACGCTCTGAGCCGCAGACACCCCCCAGCACAGGATTCTCACCAGTGGAAGCTTCCATCGAGGACCGCGCTCGCCAGAGGCAGTGAGTTGTCAC